>JADRCD010156071.1:4104-18771 GCA_019843815.1 Montemys delectorum | reverse complement strand
ATGAAAACTACATACTATAGGAGAAAATGAAGGCATGACTTGGTATCCAGGACCTTGCACAATGTACTTTGATGAGTTTGCTTGTTAAATAAGCTAGTAGCTGGCCTGTGGTCAAGTCTACACTCTCCATGTCTCCTTTCATGTGCTTCTGTACAGAGAACCTGGCGCTCACTGTCCAATCCAAGGTAATATCCCTGGGGCAGACAGGCAACCCTCCCTTCTACCAGTAGATATTGATGCGGGTTTTCTGCTGACCAGACCAGATTGGAACTTCAACATGCCTGAAGATAGAGAGCACTTGAAAGTTTTTTGCCAGACTCTGTTGGCAGGTCTCAGAGGGCAACAAGACACCCCAATAATTTGAATAAGGTAAGAGAGGTGGTCCAGGGGCCAAATGAGTCTCCCTCAGCTTTTTAGTGAGGCTCATGGAGACTTTCTGCCAGTTCACTCCTTATGATCCCAGTGGTGAAGAACATAAATAAGGTTACTTTTATAGATCAGTCAAGCCAAGACATCAGGAAGAAGTTGCAGAAACTAGATGGGTTGCAAGATAAGTCTTTGAGAGAGCTAGTGAAGGTAGCTGAGAAAGTATTTCATAACTGGGAGACAGAAGAAGAAAAAGAAGGTAGGAAACAAAGAGTAGGAAGCTAGAGAATTAAGAAGAGAAAAGAGACAGGAAAGGAATCATCATAGAATCTTGGCCACAGTACTTAGACTAGAGAACTTGGTAAGATAATACCTGGCAACCAAAGAGAACCTCTGGCCAAGGATCAATGTGCTTACTGTAAAGAAAATGGGCATTGGGGGAGAGATTTCCCCAAAAAAGAAGAAAATGGGGCCCTATGTTTCAGACAGAAAGCCAGTGGAGCCTAAAGTGCTGTCAATTCAAGAGGACAGTGACAATGAATAGAGGGAACAGGGTTCAGATCCCCTCCCCAAAATCAGGGTAACCCTTACTGTGGAGGGGAAGCCCACTCAGTTTCTGGTGGACAGAGGGGAACAGCATTCAGTCCTCCTACAATCAGATGGGCCTATTTCCAAAAAGAAGTCCTGAGTCCAAGGGGCCGCAGGCAACAAAGAATACTCATAGACTACCTGAAGAACAATGGACCTATGCATGGGCTGGATATCCCACTCATTCATTGTCATCCCAGAATGCCCTTGTCCCTTGTTAGGTAAAGACCTTCTCACTAACATGGGAGCACAAACCCATTTTTTCCCAGAAAGACCCCAGGTCAGGGGCCAACAGGGAGAATCCATCCAGGTGCTGTCTATGAAACTAGAAGATGAGTACCAACTCTTTGAGAATAAGGATTGCAGGCTTGAAGATGTAGATTGGTGGTTACAGAACTTCCCACATGCTTGGACTAAGACAGCAGGAATGGGGAAAGCTAAGAACCAGCCTCTGGATCATGTGGAGCTGAAGGCTCAGGCCAGCCCAGCAACCATTTGCCAGTATCCTATGTCCAAAGAAACCTGAGATAGGATCTGGCCCCACATCCTACACCTCCTCCAACTGGGGATCCTGCAAAGGTACCAATCCTAATGGGATATTCTCCTCCTCCCAGTACAAAAGCCGGGGTCCAATGGCTATCAACCTGTCCAGGACCTCAGAGAAGTGAACAAATGGGTATCTGACCTCCATCCTACAGTCCCTAACCTGTATAACCTGTTGAGTTCCTTGCCTCTCTATAGGATCTACTATACTGTACTGGACCTCAAAGATGCCTTCTTTGCTATCACTGGCCCCTAAGAGCCAAGAGTACTTTGCCTTTGAATGGAAAGACCCTGAGTCAGGTATAACTGGCCAGCTCATATGGACCCATTTGGCTCAGGGCTTCAAGAACTCCCCCACTATTTTTGATGATGCCCTACATCAAGACCTTGCCACCTTCTGAACATCCAATCCCCAGGCAACTCTTTTGTAGTACGTAGATGACTTTCTTTTGGCTGCATGCAGCAAGGAAATGTGCTTGGAAGGGACTAAATGTCTTCTCATGGAACTGGGAGAGTTGGGCTACTGCACGTTAGCCAAGAAAGCCCAAATATGCCATCAAAAGTTCAGGTACCTGGGGTACTTGCTTAGGGAGGAGAAGAGATGACTATCAGATGCCAGAAAAGAAACTGTGTTTCATATACCACCTCCCATGAATGAGAAACAGGTTAGAGAGTTCCTGGGCACAACAGGCTTCTGTGGCCTATTGATACCTGGGTTCGCTGAGATAGCAGACCCTCTCTATTCTCTCACCAAGAATAAGCAGCCTTTTGTGTGTGTGTGTGTGGGGGGGAGAACAAAGGGCTTTTGACACCATAAAAACAGACCTCATGTCAGTCTTGGCCCTGGGGCTCACAGATGTGACTAAGCCATTCCACCTGTATGTGGCAGAAAACAAGGGCATAGCAAAGGGGATCCTGACCCAAAAACTGAAACCATGGAGACCAGTATTGTACCTCTCAAAAAAGTTAGATCCTGTGGCCTCCAGGTGGCCTGCCTGTCTGAGGACCATGGCCAAAGTCACAGTGTTGCTTAAAGATGCTGATAAGATGACTTTAGGACAAGACCTGGTAATATCAGCCCTAGAAAATGTGGTCCGACAGTCCCCCCTCTCCCCGATCGATGGCTCACCAATGCTGGATTGACTCATTATTAGACTTTGCTGTTCAACTCTGACAGAATCATGTATGCATCCCCTTTGGGCCTAAATCCAGCCACCTTTCTTCCATACCCCGACCTCGAGCCTCCCATCCATGACTGTCAGCAAGTGCTTGTTGAGGCACATGACTGACACAAAGACCTGTCTGACCAGTCCTTGGCTGATGCAGAAGAGACTTGGTTCACAGACAGGAGCAGTTACCTAGAAGAGGGGCAGAGGAGAGCAGGTGCAGCTGTGGTAGGTGGGCAACAGGTTGTTTGGGCACAAACTTTGCCAGAGGGAACTTCTGCTCAGAAAGCTGAGCTCATTGCTCTCACAAAAGCTCTTGAGCTAGGAGAAGGCAAAAAAATCAACATCTACAAGGATAGTAGGTATGCCTTTGCTACGACTCATGTCCATGGCACCATCTACCAGCAGCAGGGACTACTGACCTCTGGAGGAAAAGAAATCAAGAACAAACCTGAGATTCTGTCATTACTAGAAGCCTTGTACAAACTAGCAAAAGTTAAGTATTATTCACTGTCTTTAATGTCCGGGACACCAAAAGGGTGATTCTTTTATAACTAGAGGAAATAATTTGGCAGATTAAGAAGCTAAGATGGCAGCCTCTAGAATGACCCCAGTGATGGTGGCCAGAGAGCCTGAACTTAAGTTCCAGTACTCCACTAAAGACCTGGTGGTCATCTCCAGGGACCCTGAAAATTGTTTTGATCAGAGAAAGGGAATCTAGGCGACCCCATTGGGTAAAAAAAAAAAATACTACCACAAGAACAGGCAAAGACAATTATAAAACAAATGCACCAATGGACCCATCTAGGAGTAAGCAAGTTAACACTAACTGCCTTGAGGTCTAAGTATCATATTCCAGGACTAAAACACCTGGTAGAGCAGGTGGTTCACAACTGAGTACCCTGTTAGAAGGTAAATGTTTGCAGAAACAGAACTGACTCCCATAAATGATACTGAGGGGACTGGCCAGGAGTCTACTGGGAAATAGACTTCATGGAGATAAAACTAGGCATGTATGGTTACAAACATCTTCTAGTTTTCATAGATACTTTCTCAAGATGGGTAGAAGCTTTCCCTACCAAGCAAGAGATTGCAATGATAGTGGTCAAGAAGATACTAGAAGAAATTTTCCCCAGATTTGGAGTGCCAAGGTAATCAAATCTGATAATGGCCCTGCCTTCGTTGCCAAGGTAAGTCAGGTAGTGGCCAAGTATTTAGAGGTCAATTGGAAACTTCATTGCATTTATAGACCTCAGAGCTCAAGACAGCTAAAGAGGGCTCACAGAACTCTAAAAGAGGCCTTGACAAAATTGACCATAGAGACTGGCACAAACTGGGTGGTGCTCCTTCCTCTGGCCCTGCTCAGGATCAGAAATACCCCTTCCCGCTTAAGTGCCCCTAACTCTACTAACAGATGTTATTGAGTCAAACTGTCTTAGTAATAATATTTGTATGCCAGATTAAAATGGCTGTAGGTCATACAGAAAGAAGTTTAGTCACAGCTGGTAGCCACCTATGAGAGCCAGGAACCCCTGAGACATCAAATCACTTCCAGGTCAGAGATGTAGTCTATGTACAATGACACTGAGCCCAGCTGCTTGAGCATCACTGGAAAGGACCATACCTAGTGCTGTTGACCACCTTGACAGCATTCAAGGTAGATGGAATAGCTGCCCGGATCCATGCATCCCACATGAAGGCAGCCACTCTGGCAGAAGAAAAGGACAAAGCTCAAGACAGGACTGTTCAGATCACTGAGAATCCTTTAAAATTAAAAGTCACCAAGAGAACTGAAGATGAGACTCCTCCTCCTGACAATGGTACTGTATCTTAGTTCCTTTCCCTTGTGCCCATCCAGTGCCAGTCCTCACCAGCTGCGTAACTTAACCTGGATGGTGATAAACGGAGCAGGAGACATAGTAAGGAGCATGTCCAGGGTTACTACGCCCAACCAGTGGTGGCCAGACTTGTACCATGACATCTGCGAACTGGCTTTTGGGGCTACGAGTTGGGATCTAGTGGGACACTCAGATCTCCAGAAGGTTCCCTAGACCTGTACTTCAGATGAATGGACACATCAGAGACTTGCATGGAGAGGTTGCTGTAATGACCACTGCAGGGGTATGCTCCAGAAGCAAAACTTCTGTTTGCCCTGGGTACCATCGGGATAGGTCCCTCAATCCTAAGGGGGTAAGCTTGATTTCCATTGCAAAAGGTGGGGGTGTGAGACTTCAAAACAGGCATCTTGGAATCCTACTTCAAGTTGGGACTATATCCAAGTAACCTCTCCTAGGCTGGGGCCAGGAACCATCAGTGGAAGAGTGCAAATGGAATTGGTGTCACCCACTCCATGTTACCTTCACTGAGAAGGGAAAAAGGGCTACAAATTGGGTGAAAGGATGTGTGTGGGCCTTCAGATTCTATCTCGACGATTACGATGAAGGGTTATTATTCACCGTTAAATTACAGGAAGAGGCTCTTTACACCTCCCTCAGCCCCAACTCAGTTCTAAATCCTGTCAGATCCCAACCTAAACCCCAGAAACCTCCTGCTACTCCTGGGTCATCAAAAATGGTCACATACACAGTGGCCATGCCTCCTATGGTGTTCACCACTGAGCCCCTAAAAGAAGGCTTCCACTTATCTAATTTAGTTGAAGAGGCTTTTAAAGTTCTTAATGCTACCAACTCCAAGGCTACAGAATCATGTTGGCTATGTTATGATGTGGCTTCCCCCTATTATGAAATCATAGTATTTGTAGGAGCTGTCAATCAGACAACAGATATCAGTGTAGGTGGCAACAGCGGCAAAATATCAGGCTTACTTTGTCCATGATCGCTGGACAGGGATTATGTATAGGAAAGATTCCCTGCTCACAGGAGTTGCTCTGTAATCAAATCTTGCCTGTCCCTCTCGGTGGGGGATACCGCTTGCCACCTACTGAGGGGTGGCTGGCTTGTTTCTTGGAACTCACCCCTTGTGTCAATCTGCAAGTCCTGAGTGATACCCAGAACTTCTGTGTTCTGGTACAGTTAGTCCCTAGACTTATTTACCACCCTTATGAGGAGCTTTAGTCCCATTGGGATGGAGGGCTGCTGAGGGCTAAGAGGAAGCCCATCAGCATCACACTCTCCATCCTGTTAGGACTAGGGCTAGGGACAGCAAGTGCTGCCACAGGAGCCTCTGCTTTGGCCATACATAATCAAAACTTTAAAGGCTTATAGGATGCCATAGATGCAAATATCCAAGAACAAGAAAATCCCATCTGAAATCTTCATGAGTCTTTAAACTCAGTGTCAGAGGTGGTACTACAGAATAGGAGAGGCCTTCATCTCCTGTTTCTCCAGCAAGGGGGCCTTCTTGCAGCCCTCAGAGAAGAATGTTGCTTTTACATAGACCACTCAGAGCAATAAAAGATTCCATGGCAAGGGTTAGAGAAGGACTGGCAAAAGGAAAGAGAGAAAGAGAACAGCACCGGGAGTGGTTTGAATCATAGTTCAACTCCTCCCCCTGGCTCACTACGTTGATTTCAGCCATTACAGGGCCATTGCTGATTTTATTACTTTTGCTGACTTTTGGACATTGCATTTTAAATCACTTGCTTACTTTCATTAGAGATTGTGTTAGTACAGTACAGATTATGATGTTAAGGCAACAATATCAAGAAGTGAACCAAGATGAGACACAGCAGTATAACGCATAATCTCAGGATTGAAATGTTCCCAAGAAAAAGGGGAGAATGTAAGAATTGAGTAAACAGGAACATCTCAGAAAAATACTGGGAGGCCAGGAATTTCCATTAAGCTTAAAGTCAGGGAGCTTCAAAAGAATTTACTGAATAACATCCATCCCCAGGCGATACCCCAACCACAGGGAGTAACACCTGCTTCCAGGAAATGGCCCACCCGCAGTGGGGGTCGGATCTCTCACCACCTGTTCTACATGCCAAAGGTATCTCCTCACCTGGGGCACAAAGGACAATGGGCCCCACCAATGAGAGATAACCAACTCATGCTGTAAACTAAAACTTATATTTTGAAAGAGTATAAAGAATGTGCTTTCGTTCTTCAATGTTGCCTCTGCTCTGATTGCGGACGACCCCAGTATGTTGGATCATTAAATCTCTTGCTTATTGCATAGGTCTTTTTCTCTGTGTCTCTGTGAGTGAGACATCCTGGACGTAAGACTAGGCTCTCTGAATCTTACAATGTGTTAATTTCTTTTTAAGGACATCGATCATATTTATAAACGGTATTTTCAAGACTTTTTCTTGTGCTTCAGCAATGTTGGCATATTCAGGGCCTGCTGGGGGTAGGTAGGGTTGCTGCGCCCTAGTAGAACCATATTATCTTGGGTGTTACTAAATGTGATTTTCAGGTTTTTAGGTGATTTTCTAGGCATCTGAATTTGAGCAGACTATAATTCTTAATGCTGATATCTAGTCTTTGTTGGCTGGATATTTTGTTTGCTGCATTTGCTCTCTCTAGTAATTAGGAGATTATGATGGCTGTGTGTTGACTAGTAGGAAATTCTTCTAGAATCCTGATAGGTGTGGCCACTGGGAGTTGCAAAAATACATGTATTTCTGGATATTTGGAACTGACACTTAGGAATGGGGATGGGCTAGGATGAGAAGCTGAGGGTGGAGGAGGGGCTCCCAGTAAAGAAGGAAAGCAGGGTGTTCTGTCAGGATCTGCTTAGTCCCTTGGGAATAGGGAGAATGAGGAGAGGACACAGCAGGTGTGCAGTGATAATATTTTAAATAAATCCTAGTGCATGGTTTTAACTGCCTCAATGGTTTAAGTTCCCAATGAAAGACACATCACAGCCTTTATATTTTAATATACCTTAAGCAGCACAATAGCATGGAAAACTGCAGTAACAGCCACACTGTTAGAATCTACCTCTCACCAATAACTCCAAGTGACTATTTACTAATTTATATTTTCTATCTTGGCTGCTCTTCACCCAATTGAGCAGTCGTCTGTGTTGCATTTTCTTGCCCCCTTTACATGGCAACTCTGCTTCTCCCTCCTGAACGTTATTACCCTTCCGTGGCCACCTCTGTGCCTTTCTTTTTCCCCTCCTCATGGTCCCAGATCCTGGAACCCTAAACTCTACTTATGTCTTTCCTCTCCAGCTATTGGCAGTAGGCATCTTTATTTACCTATCAGAATTAATTAGGGGCAAATTTCCAGAAGCTACATTCAGACCCTTTCCTTCAAACAGTTTGGAGGGACACAATTAGCATTAGAATACAAGCAGTTACACAGATGGTCTGCCACAGAGCTGGGAATGAGGCTGAGCCATTAGATGGAGGAATGGAGAGACAGGTCTACTTGCTTTCCAAGTCTGAGTGGCTTGTGGGTTCCTAGGGAGTCCCTGCTGGACTTTAGGGGCTGGGATAAAACAGTGAGTTTGGGGAAGGAAAGTCTACAGGGGAAGATCTATGTGAGAGACTGGAAGTGGGAGCAGGGACAAAGGGGAGACAGCAGCAAGTGGTCTGCTTCAGACCTGAGCATGAGACTGGGGCACTGGATTTGGAGGAAAGGAGGAACAATGAAGATCTGCTGGAATGCTTTAATAATTACATATTAAACCATATTCTGAATTATCCTGTTATGAAGGTATGCAAATATATTGGCTTAATAAGGTAGAAATGTAAAACCAAAAGTTACAAATATGACAACCTAAGAAAAATTAATAACCAAATATGCTTATGACAAAAATAGAATTTAACCTCCCTAATTCGAACTAGTCATTTTTTATTTTAAGTCTGATACAACATATACGATAAGGAGGATGACTGCACTTTTTACTGTGTGGAGACACCAGAAACAGGCTCAAACACTTGGCAGATCTCTTCAGAAAAGGGCTCTTTCAAAGTTGCAATGTTTCAAATAACTGGACACAATCCAGGGAACCTTTTAAACTAATCTTTAAGCTCATGAAAAGATTTTTGCGGTAAACACATGTTCAGAAATTATACAGCTGATTGGCAAGCAGGTAAAGTACTTCCATATAGACTTTTATCTCCAGGGGGAATAAAGATGCAGTTCAAAGTCTGGAGAATTTCATCAAAATCCAAAGAATATACACAATGTCTTGATTTCAAAATGTCCTGCTGCATGAAAATTGTTCCTGATACTTTATCTTCTGAAAGAGAACACCACATAATGCTTTAATTATTTGTTTTGCCTCCATGACAGAGTGCATAAACACATTTAATTTGCCCATGAGAGATACTGCTTTGCAGGGAATGAAATAGCCTGACTATGAAGAGCCATTTCTATTTGTAACAGAATATCAGCTGCCATGCACCAGATCCCTGCTCTCTCCTATGCATTCCTATCTCTAGCAGAAGGAGAAAAAGTTGGTAGTCTCCTTTTGTTTGAAAAGAGACTAAGAAGCCAGGAAGGGATGGCACATTCCTTTAATCCGAGCACTTGGGAGGCAGAGGCAGGCAGATTTCTGAGTTCGAGGCTAGCCTGGTCTACAGAGTGAGTTCCAGGACAGCCAGGGCTACACAGAGAAACCTTGTCTCAAAAAAAAAAAAAAGACTAAGAATGTTCTCAAATTCAGATGCCTAGACATGACTATAAAATATATATATTCACTTATTAAACAATGTTTTTAACAACTCAAAGAGAAAAATAACTTTGGTTATACAATTTATCTTGTCTATTTCCCCATTATTGAAGGCTACTATTGACAGTTTTTGCTAGTACAAAATTCACTGTGGACCATACTACGGAGTGTAAGGGAAAGTTTTTTAAATGTAACAATCTGATTAATAAAATATGTTCTATTTTGGTTATAAAACTTAAATAGGAAGCTTACAGTAGACAGAAAACCCGAAAACCTTATATGAGTTCTTGTACAATTTGGAAAGTTCTGTACCATGGACATTTGTTATGAAAGAAAGCAGTGAAAATTACCATAGGACCATGTATATTAGTTGCATATGAAATATGAATAAGTTTAGTATTTAGACATGGGTCCCATCTCCTAGATATTTCATTATGTACATGAAAATATCACAGCATCTGACAAATCATGAAATTGGAGACATGAAGTCTCAAGCTTTTAAGGGAGGCCTTGACCGCAGCAGTGGTGTAATTGGATAAAGGCTCAGTGTCTTAAAAGTGATCCTTCTATGGATGTAACAAAATGTCAACTCAGTCTCTGATGAGTGATTTTTCACTGTAGGTAACACTTTGGAAAGCCTTTTAGTCTGGAAAGCAAATAGCAATGTCTGGTTTCTATCTCAGTTTGGATGGTATTTGTGGTTCATAGTTCTGAATGATTAAGAAGCAACATTGTGTGACTGACCCCTTAGTTCTTATTTTCATGTAGGATATTTTCTAAGGATCTGTTCAATTTTTGTCACTGAAAAGACCAATCACAGTGAATGATTTTTGTATCTTTCTGAAGTCTATAACAAGCATTACCAAGAAAACAATTTGTACAAATGTTAAGCACAAATAAAAACCTGTGCAGAGTGCTTTCAGCATTTGTAATGTGTTTATAATTGCAAATCTTGCTAAATGTTTTCTTATGGAGACTGGAGAGATAGCTCCAAGGTTAAGACTGATCTTCCAGGTTGCATTTCCTGCTTTCCAGAGGATCTGAATTCGGTTTCCAACCCCATGTCAAATGACTTATAAATGCTTGTATATTCAGCCCCTGGGGTTCCAATGCATCCTTCTGCCTGCTGCAGGCACTTGCACACAATGCATGTGCACACACGTGCACATAACAAAATTTCATTTTCTAGAATATAAGAAGAGATATACAATGAAATTTAAATTCACAGATTGTCTCCAAATTCTACAAACATTAACCATTACAGGGAAACATTTATTTTACTAATAATATCTCTCCATCCCTGAAAATATGGTGCACCCAAATATATCTGTGTTACATTTTACAGAATAAAAAGTAAACAAAATAATAAAATGTTTCATAATGACAAGAACATGGCTGTGTGTGTGCAAACTGAGTTCCTATTGGTGTGGTGTGGTGTGGTATGGTGTGGTGTGGTGTGGTGTGGTGTGGTATGGTGTTGTGTGGTGTGGTGTGGTGGACTTCTCTCTCAAAAGTTAAGCTCACATGGACCAAGCTTCACCTCTGTGGAAACTTAGCATATCTAGAAGTTCATTCATTGTATTTTTGCCTTGTAACATCCAAGGAAATAGAGATACTTAGGCATGGGTTTCTGTGACAGAAGTGTTCCAAAGGTAATGTTTACGAATGAGTGCTGTTAGTGAAACCCAGGCTCTAGGTTTTTGAAAATGTTTTGGTTTTATAATCTGTAGTAGAATTGTGCCTTTCCTTAAAATTCTTGTTACTGACTTAGCCTCTTTTTTATTTTATACATACATACATTCCTTACGGTATAGCTTAAAGACATCCAACACTTTAAATTTTATTTTCTACATCTTATTTTGAAATAATAGCCAGAAATACAGCAGAATAATTTGGAATAAAATTTGTCTCGGTAGATAATGGAACTTTCTGCTGATTCCTTTAATAAGCAAGTCTGTTTACAGGTCTGAAATAAATGCAGATCATCTATTTGGAAGATGATCTATGAATGACTTCTTGAGAGAATTTTCTTTCATATGAATTTTTTAAGGACTTCGGAGTTTGCCATTTCAATAGCCATGCAAGTAAAAGGAAAGGGACGAAAGAAATTTACAATTGTCAATGACAATTGCACTACTTTCTGGTTTCAAAAACTACAGTATCCAAACTCCATTATCCACAGTACAAGAAACAGTCACCCACTCTATTGTTCAAAACTCAGACCTCTAGAACACTGATTACATTCATAACTAGTAATGTCTTCCACGAGGCTGGTATGCTCCATGGCGGCATGCAGTCAGCTTTTTCATTTCAACATTTCTAAATATTTTTCTAATATCTCTTAAAACAAAGACACTTTTATCATCTCTTGAATCTAAATAAGATCCTACCTAACTCTAATTATCTTTCTAAAATGAAAATAACTGACAGCTAATCTGAAGAACATGACTCAAAGTACATGTGCATTTGGAATAGCAGCCATCCCTTTACTGGGTCTGTTTCTACTTAGTCTAGTATTCATCAACGAGGTGGGTGAGGCAGATGCTCTCTGTCTTTGTGCAACACAGCCTGTTCTTCCTGAGTATTGGTTTGAAGACCTGGGAACATAAACCAGCTCCTCTCTTTGCTGCTTTTGCTCAGTTGTGACATGACTGTGAGATTTGCCCACAAGGAAAAAAAAAAAAAAGCTTAGTAATCATAGTATAATTGAGAATGCCTGTCTGGTTCCCAGCTATCTAGGTTAAATCTTAGGAAGTCTGTGAGACTACATCTGTATCAAGACATTTTCCACAGTCTTTAACTCCTAGCCAGAAGGAGGAGCCTAATTACCTAGTCTGTCCAAGTAACTAGATTTGGGCCAGGTACCAGCATGCAAGATAGCTTTGAAGGGCTCTTAAATTCATTTTTTTGTTTTGTTTTTTTTGTTTGTTTGTTTTTGTTTGTTTGTTTGTTTTCTTGATTTTTGTTTTTGAGACAGGGTTTCTCTGTGTATCCCCAGCTGTCCTGGAACTCACTCTGTAGACCAGGCTGGCCTCGAACTCGGAAATCCACCTGCCTCTGCCTCCCAAGTGCTGGGATTAAAGGTGTGTGCCGCCACTGCACGGCTCTTAAATTCATTTTGAGAGTTGGAATTCAATTGAATGGTAGCATGGCTCTTACCTATGCCTCCATATGTCCTCTGGTGGTAGAAGAACTCCACCTAGTGTCTTCTGACACTTGGAGAAGTGTCCCTAAAGGCCAATGCAATGTAGGTATGTGTCCCACCTTGTGGTGTTATTGGAACTCCTTGAAACTTGAAGGCACAGAGCTTAGTGGTAGACCTACCAGTTGTCTGGGCTTCTCCTTTACACTTCTTTTGTTTCCTAGACATAAAATTAATGTTTTTTTCCCCTGAGCTGCTGTCTTACTATACTGTCCCAGGCCTAATGGCAATGAAACCAACCAATCATGGATTATCTTCAAACTGTAAACTAAAACACACTCACTCTTTTTCTCTTTATGAGATGATTATCTTGGACATTTGTGAGTAGTGGAGACTGATGTCAACACAGGGCTCTGAACATGTTCCTTAGGCTTGTTCCTGCACTAGAAAAGCCATCTGTGAATAAAAGGGGAGGTATTGTGAATTGGGAGGAGAATCCTGATGACCTCTGCAGTCCATCATGCCAAAAATGGTTCTTGCCTCTAGGCTATGTTAGGCACAGCGCATGCACTAGTGTCCAGTAGGTGAAATAACCGTCATCAGATCCCCTGTATTGCTTATGGTTCATCATTTTAACTCTGGGTCATGACCACATATGAGTCCAGTAACTGAGTGTAAGGATTGAAAAACATAGCTGCATTAAATGGTCTCTGAATATACAACAACCAAAGTGAATTCAGAGTCCATTGCCTAAGGACCTGAGGTATTTATGACAGGACTCACCAGTGATCCGTGTGACTCCATGGCAACCTTCCTTTAGAACACTACATAGGCTCTTAGCCCTACTATGCTTTCAGAGCAAGCGATATGATAAGTGTTGTTGGACATACACTTAAGTTTTTACTGCTTTCATACTGTCACCTCAAACCATTTAAAAATAAAAGTAGTGTATATTTAGATTATATTATATCAGAATATTTCCTTTTTAAAATTGCCTTTGAGTTGCTAACTTGAGTTACATTTTTTTTTAATGTGAAATGAATTTTGGCATGGAATCAGAAAAAAATTTCCAACAATTTCTGGAATGGTTTTAAACATACTGCCATTTCACTTTACAGATTTGTAGAAATTGACATTCACAGAACAGATACTTATAAAATCAAAATATTAATCAACTCTGAAAGTGTTCAAAATTTTCTTTCTTTCTGATGTATCAAAATTTATCTGATTTGATTATTTATATAAAAATAAATAAGTAATTCTATCCTGTTACAATTTAAATTTACTTTTATTTGTGTGTGTGTGTGTGTGTGTGTGTGTATGTGTGTGTGTGTGATTGTGTGTGCTATCATGCCCCAACATGAGCATATATGTGGGACAAAGCTTCCACTTAACAAACCTGGACCAGCACAGCCCTCGTCTCAAAAAAAAAAAAAAAAAAAAAAAAACACCTCCAACAACAAAACAAAAGCAACTTTCCCCCTTGGGTGAAAAAGTTCCCAAGGAGGGTAAAGTTGAGAAGCAGATGATAATGGTTTTCCTACATGCTACCTAAAGAACACTGTCTAAACTCAAGAGCACTCTACAATTCATTGGAAGAAGAGGCAGATACAGCCATCCTTGCTTCAATATTCTTCTAGGATTTTCTCTACCCATTGTTTAAATAAAATATAAACTAGTCATACTTCTTAGTTCAGAACACCAAACAAGGAAAAATAAATATTAAGAGCGCTTCAGGGACATCCGTGCTGTAGCACAGAATGCACTGGAACCTCCTACATCACATGACCTCTGTGAAATTCTACACAGATGTGCATCCTACCTCCAGACCAAAGGTGGGGCATAGGAGCGTGCCTTCAGGCAGAGTTTCTCATTCAAACTTCTTACACATGCCAGCACTGGGCAACCTCTCCTTTGCATTTCTTTTGACATTGATTTATTTACTTCAGAATATCCTCAAGTTGAGCTTCATATGTCTATATTCTCTGGAAAAATCATGGTCCTTGATTCAATTGTTCCATTTGATTTGTGGTCTAAAAATAAAGAAGAGCATAAGGACTTCATTACAATTCTCTTTCTCTCCATCTCCCGCTCTCTCTCCTGCATTCTCTTTCTCTCTGTCCCTGTTTCTCCTCCTGTTCTCTCTCCCCTCTTTCTCTCTATCTCTCTTCTATCTTTCCCAGCCCCTCTGTCTCTCTCGTCTCTCTCTCCTTTCTCTCTCTTTGACCCTACACACACACACACACACACACACACACACACACACACACACAC
>JADRCD010156070.1:0-11927 GCA_019843815.1 Montemys delectorum | reverse complement strand
TAGCACTCTGGTGTCTGTCATTTCACATCCTGGATGTTGGATGCAGGCATGTACATCTCTTACCTTCTACTTCAGAGAGAGGAGCATTAGTCTCAGGAGACTTTCTCAGGGCACACTGATGAGCTAGTACCCTCTGCCCCCTATGCTGCCTTCTCTGGCTTTGGTAAGTGAAAGGGTTTTTGCACTTGTAAGAAATAGGTTAAGTGCCTGGCAACTTGTGGGTTTCTGGTCAGTCAGTGGCTAGCATTTGAGTTATTTTTCTGTTGCAGTGACAAAAAATTAGTGTGAACAAGGAAGGATCTATTATTTGAAGGTACAGGCATGGGAAGCATGAGGTGGCTGGTCACGGTACATCCACAACCAGGAAACAGAGAGATGGATGGATGTACCACTTACCTTTGCCCTTTCTTCAGTTGGAGGGAGTCTTCCCATCTCAGTTAAACATTTTTAGAAATGTTTCTACAGACATGCCCAGAGATGACTTTCATAGTCAGTTTCAACTCTAGTCAGGTTGAAGACTGGCCATAGCAACTGGTGATGTGGCTCAAGTCCATGGAGACATCTAAATTAGGGCTAAGTATGCCAAGGTCTCTCACTATCTGTTTAATGTCTGACTGTGGGTCTCTGTATTTGTTCCCATCTTCTTGAGAAGGAAGCTTCTCTGATGATAGCTGAATAAGACATGGATCTATGAGTATAGCAGGATATTCTTGGGGGTCATTTTATTGCAACTCTGTGATCAGTAGTATTTAGTTTTTCCATAAGTCCCTGGGCTATCTAGTCTCAGGTGTTTGGTCACCCAGACAGTGCCAGGTATGGGTTCTATCTCATGGAGTGAGCCTTAAGTCAAATTGGGTATTGGTTGGTTACTCTTGCAAGCCTTGTGCAACCATTGCACTATCCCATCTGGCCGGCAGGACACCATCGTAGATCACAGGATTTGAGGATAGGTTAGTGTTTATATTTCTTCTTTGGTTACATGCGGAGACCCTCCTGTACCAATGATGCTAGAACATAAGGGTGAAGGTTTTATGTGAATCAGCTCTACTTCTCCATGTTCAATGAGCTTGTGTAGGTATTGTCTTCAGCAATGAAGGCTTGTTAACAGTTTTTGGAGACTAACCGATAGTTTTGGAAACAGCCTGGGTTGTCTGGGGCTTCCCATTGGACACCTTTAGCCAACAACTCAATTAGAAGTAACTCAATCCTAGTACTGGAAGCTTTATTTGGTTACAAGAGATGTCCATTTGGGCCTCTGTCTTCTCTATTATTTGGTAATTTCAGTTAGATTACATTCATATATATATATTTGCACACATATGCATATAATACATGCATATATACATATATGTATATAATATATGTGTATATGCATGTATATATACATTATATAATATACATTTATATATACACACACATATATGTATATTTTAAGAACCTTCTACTATACTAGGTTTCCATACTAACTCTCAAATGGACCTTAATTTTAGCTGTTTCTCCCACATTCCTTCCCTTGTTCTTCTCTCCTTCTCAGCCCTCTCCTCACTTGATTCTTCCATTCCAGCCCCCCATCTATCCATAAGTATTTATTCTCTTTCCCTTTCCTAACAAGATCTATTTGCCCCTTCCCCTTCAGTCCCTTCCTCTATACCTAACTCCTGTAGTTCTACAGATTGTAGGTTGGTCTTATTAACTCCACAGCTAATATCCGCATATAAGCAAATTCATACCATATTCATTTTTCTGGGTCTGAAATATTTCACACAGGGCATTTTTCTAATTCCATCCATTTACCTGGGAATTTTATAATTTCATTTTTAAAATGGCCAAGTGATACTTTACTGTGTAAATAAATCATATTTTCTTTATCTATTCTTCTGTTGAGGGAGAACTATTTCCAATTTTTGGCTATTATGAATAGACCAGCAGTGAACATGGTTAAGCAACTGTCTCTGTGGTAGGACAAAGTGTCCTTTGGATATACGCCTAGGAGCGGTATAGCTAGATCTTGATGCAGATGGAGTCCCATATTCCTGGGGAACCACTATACTGATTTCCATAGTGGCTTTACAAGTTTGCACTCCTGCCAGCAATGCCTGTATCCTACTCTACGTCCTTACTAGCATGAGCTGCACTTGTTTTATTGATCGTAGCCATTCTAATGAAATCTTGAAGTAGTTTTACTTTGCATTTCCTTGATGGTTAAGGATGTTCAACATTTCTTTGTCCCTCATCCCTTTTGAAAATTCTGTTTAGATCTGAATCCCATATTTTTGAACCCCATTTTTAATTGTGTTATTTGTTTGCTTGATATCTAGGTTTTTGAGTTCTTAAAAATTTTGGATATTAGCCCTTTACTATATGCATAGTTGGTAAAAATCTTTTCCCACACTGTAAGCTGTCTCTATCCAAATGATGGTGTTCTTTGCTATGTAGAAGTTTTTCAGTTTTATGAGGTGAGGTTTCATTTATTAATTATTATTAATTATTATTAATTAATCTATCATTGCTGATAGACATTAGAGACTGTGCTATCAGTGTTCTGTTCAGAAAGTCTTTTCCTGTGCCAATGAGTTGAAGGTTAGTCCTTATTTTATCTTCTATCAGGTTTAGTGGTCTTGGTTTTACATTGATGTCTTTGATCTATTTGGAATTGAGTTTTGTGGAGCACGACAAGTATAGATCTATTTGTATTCTTCTACATGCAGGCATCCAGTTTAATCTCCACCATTTGTTGGTATATTCATAATAGCTTTCTTTTTCCAGTGTATATTTCTGGCTTCTTAATAAAAAAATCCTTAGGTATATGGATTTATGTCTGAGCCTCTGATTAAATTTTACTGATCAGCATGTCTGTTTTTGTGCCAATACCACCCTGTTTTTATTACTATAGCTCTGAAATATAACTTTAGGTTGGGGATGGTGCAACTTCCAGCAGTTCTTTTACTATTAAGGATTGTTTTAGCTGTTCTGATTTTGTGTATATGTGTATGTGTTTATGTGTGTGTATGTGTGTGTGTTTCCATATGTAACTGAAAGTTGTCATTTCAAGATCTGTGAAGCATTGTGCTAGAATTTTAATGGGGGATTGCACTGGATCTGTAGATTGCTTTTGGTAGGATGACTACTTTTACTGTATTATGATATTACTATACTACTGATCCATGAGCAGAGAAAATCTTTCCATCTTCTGATATGTCTTTTTCAGTCTCTCTCTTCAATGACTTGAAGTTTTTAACCATGCAAGCATTTCACATGCTTGACTCAAGTTGCCCCAAGATATCTTATATTATTTGAGTCTACTATGAAGGTTGTTATTTGCCTGATTTCTTTCTCAGACCAAATGCCATTTGTAAATAGGAGGGCTACTGATTTCTGTAAGTTCATTTTATATCCAGCTACTTTGCTGGAAGTATTTGTCAGCTGTAGGAGTTTCTTGGTGAACATTTTAGGAGCACTCATTTGCATCATAATATCATATCCAGGCAAAGATTCTTTGACTTTTACCTTTATAATTTGTATCCCTTTAATCTCCTTCAGCTGTCTTGATCCTCTGGCTAAGTCTTCAAATACTATATTGACTATGTATGGAGACAGTGGATAATCTTGTCTTATTCCTGATTTTAGTGGACTTGGCTCGAGTTTATCTCCATTTAAGTTGATGTAATACATGGAGTTTACGTGAGCTGCTTTTATTGTGTTGAGTTACGTTCCTTGAATCCCCAATCTCTTTTATCATGAAGGGTGCTGGATTTTATCAAAGGTCTTTCTTGCATCTGATGAGTTGATGATAGAGTTTTTGCCTTTCAGCTTTTTATATGGGGGAACTACATTAATTGATTTATGTATGTTGAACTACCTCTTCATCTCTTGGATGAAGCCTACCTGATCATGGTGGATGATCTTTTTGGTGTGGTCTTGGATTTGGTTTGTAAATACTTAAAAACTGAGAAATTTCGAATCTATGTCCATAAGGGAAATTAGTCTGAAATTCTCTTTCTTTATTGAGTCTTTATGTAGTTTGGATATCTGAATAACTGTGGCCTTTTAAAGCCAGTTGGGCAGTATTCTTTCTATTTCTATTTTGTGAAACAATTTGAGGAGTATTGACATTAACTCTTCTTTGAAAGTCTGACCTGGGCTTATTTTGGTTGAAAGACTTTTAATTACTACTTCTGTTTCATTAAGGTATATAGGTTTGTTTAAATTATTTATCTGATCTTGATTTAACTTTGGTAAGTAGTATGTATCATGAAAATTGTCCATTTTTTTATATTTTTTAATTTGGTAAAGTACAGGTTTTAAAAATACGTTCTCATGATTCTCTGTATTTCCTGGGTGTTTGTTGTTATCTCCCTCTTTTTGTTTCTGATTTTGTTAATTTGAATCTTTTCTCTCTGCCTTTTAGTTAATTTGGATAAGGGTTTGTCAATTTTATTGATTTTCTCAAAGAACCAACTCTTTGTTTCATTGATTCATTTATTTTTTTGTTTCTACTTTATTGATTTTGGCCCTGAGTTTTAATATTTCTTTTGGCTTATTCCATTTATGTGTGATTTCTTCTTTTTCTTCTAGCGCTTTCAGGTGTTGTTAAATTACTAGTATGAGATTTTCTCCAATTTTTAAATTTAAGCACTTAGTGTCCTGAACTTGCCTCTTAGAACCACTGTCACCGTGTACCATAAGTTTGAGTATGTTGTGTATTCATTTTCATTCAGTTTTAGAAAGTCTTCAGTTTCTTCCTTAGTTTCTACCTTGATCCATTTTTCATTCAGTAGTGATTTGTTCAGTTCCCACGAGTTTGCAAGATTTCTGTTGATATACAGCTTTAATCCATGGTGGTCAGATAAAATGCAGGGTGTTACTTCAATTTTCTTGTATTTGTTGAGACTTGCTTTGTGCCTGAGAATGTGGCCAATTTTAGAGAAAGTTCCATGGTGAGTTGAGAAAAAGGTATATTCTTTTGTGCTTGAGTGAAATGTTCTGTAAGTACCTGTTAGATCCTTTGAGTTTATAATGGCAGTTAGCTTCAGCATTTCTCTGTTTAGTTTCTGTCTGGATAGGCTGTTTTTTGGTGAGAGTGATGCATTGAAGGTTTTTTTTTTTTTCTATCAGTGTGTAGTGTCAATATGTGATTTAAGCTATAGTAGTATTTCTTTTATGAGCTTGGGTACCTTTGTATTTGGTGCATGGATATTAAGAACTGCAAGGTTCTCTTGGTGAATCTTCCCTTTGATGACTATATAGTGTTCTTACCTATCGCTTGTGATTAGTTTTGACTTCAGATATTCAATTGGCTACATCCGCTTGCTTCTTAGGTTTCCATTTGCTTAGAATATCTTTTCCAAACAATATCCTTTATCTTTTCCTGAGGTGATGTCTAGTCTGATGTGAATGTGTGTTTCTTGGATGCAGCTGAAGGATGGGCTTTGTTTTCATATCCATTCTGTGCCTTTTTACTGGGGATTTGAGACCACTTATGTGAGGGTGTCAATGTGCAGTTTGCTATTTTGTTGTTGTAATGGTGGTGGTAGTGGATGTGTTTCCCCTTTTTTGATTCACTGACCTTGGATAATATATTCCTTCTCTTTTCTTAAATGTGGTTAACTTCTTTAGATTGGAGTTTTCTTTTGGGTGCCTTTTGTAGCCTGGATTTGTAGATATATATTGGTTAAATTTGCTGTTATCATGGAATGTCTTATTTTATCCATCCATTGTTATTGAATAACTTTCTGGGTATTATAGTCTGGGCTGGCATATGTGGTCTGTTAGAGTCTGTAGAACATCTGTCCAGGCCCTTCTGGCTTTCAGTCTTCTTTGAGAAGTCAGGTGTTATTCTATAGATTTGCCTTTATATGATATGTGACATTTTTTCCTTGCAGCTTTTAATGTTCTTTCTTTGTTCTGTCTATTTAGTGTTTTGATTATTATGTGTTGAGAGAAATTTCTTTTCTGGTCCATTCTATTTGGTGTTCTGTATATTTCTTGTACCCTAATAGGTATATCCGTCTTTATATTAGGGAAATTTTCTTCTATGATTTTGTATGCCTTTGATCTGGTTTTTTTCCTTCTTTCTTCTATTTCTATTATTCTTAGATTTGATCTTTTCAAAGTGCTCCAGATTTCCTGGATGTTTTGTGCAAGGGTTTTATTTTTTGATATATATTTAACACTCTCTTTGATGGGAATCTCCATTTCTTCTATCATGTCTTCAATGCCTGAAATTCTCTCTTCCATCTCGGATATTCTGTTGGTAAGGCTTGCCTCTGAGGTTCCTGCTTGAGTTCCGAAGTTTTTAATTTCTGGATTTCCCTCAGTTTGGGTTTTCTTTATTGATTCTATTTCCACTTTCAGTTCTTGAACTGTTTTATTCATTTCCTTCCACTGTTTGCTTGTGTTTTCACAGATTTCTTTGAAGGATTTCTTCATTTCCTTTTTAAGGACCTCTATGATATTTAAAAAGTCGAGTCAAAAGTCCTTTTCTTGTGCTTCAGCTATGTTGTAATACTCAGGGCTCCTGTGGTAGGGTAGTTGGGATTTAGTGGAGACTTAATATCCTAGGTATCACCAGTGGAATTTTTTTTTTTTTTTTTAAAGCTTGCATCTAGGCATCTGGGTTTGGGAAGATTGTAATTCTAGGTGCTGATACCTATTCTTGTCATTGTCGGGTGAGTCTTTGTTCCTTTGTTTCGGTCGTTCTCTCTGGTTCTTAGGAGAGTATATAGGCTCTGTGATGCCCAGTAGGGAATTCTTCTGAGATCCTGATAGGTGTGGCCACTGGGGGGGTTGCAGGTAAAATGGGAGCTGAGACTTAGGTGTAGAGATGGGTTCTGGGGGCTGAGGAAAGGGAAAAGAGTAGACACTTCAGATTTCCTCTTCTCAGCCTAGCAGGAGGCTTCGATGCCTTTAGTCCTAAAAGTGCAAGGCAGGGCCCTCCTTGGCTCCCTTTGCTCATTCTTGACAGTTACTCCTCCCGGCCTCCCGTCCCATCTATCTATCCGATTACCCAGACTTTTATGCTCTTGTGAGACAGCCCCTTTCAGTGGTTGGGACCATCCTGAATGATTTGCATGCACAGCTCACAGTTGATCGACAGTGGAGCTGGGCTGAGGGACCCTAGAGATTTTCCCAAAATGGTTCTCAGGCCTTGTGCCGGGTTGAGCACTTGTGTAAGTGCTCAATGCACAGTAGCTAGTTTCTTTTCTGCAGAAGGTGAAGCACACCCCACCCTAGGGGTTCTAGATGGTAAAGCCCGAAGGTGCATTTGCCCTCTGCTCCCTCTGGAGGCTGCTCTGTTCCTGTCCGGATTTTGACCTTTAAAGGATCAGGAGAGCTTGGGTGCCACTTGGGCTGATGAGGCTGTGGTCCAAGGGTCTGCCCCTATAGAATGAAGGTGACCCTGCTTCAGTGCAGACAGCCCCTCTTTGAAGATAGGCCAGGCTGCTTTGCATGCGGGATGAGGGCTCCTCTGGTCAATTTGCTTTCACTAATGTCAAGCCCCCGCGGCGCCGACGTTGGTTGCATAGCAACTGGCCGAGCAGCGCAGCAGAGGTGGCCATGCATAAAAGATGACACATGATGGTGGGGCTCGGGGTGAGGATTTGCAAATTTAGATACAGTCGCATCAGGAATATGAACTGGGCACTCGACAAGCATGGGGGTGGGTGGTTTTCTTTGTCTCCTCCCATCTCATTCAGAAAGCCAGCTTCCCACTGTATTGATAGAAGTCTAGGGAAAAATGAACAGAAAGGGGGAGGGGAGATGTTAGACAGCAGCCCATCCCCCACATCCACCCCAAACCAGAGGCCAGGCTGATTATGGCTAGGGCAAAGGATAGAAACAAGTTTGAACAGCAATGTAAACATATATAAACAGAGGCCTCAGGGTACCCTGTAAACCCCTCTGAAGCAGTCTAGCTTTCCCCTGGATTCCTCCATCTTAGAAAACATCTGATCTGAACGCCACTATTCTGATAGTAGCTCCTTCTGTTACTTCTGACAGCTTTAGGGAGTTGAAATGTGCTAGATCTGGGGCTCAAGTCCTAGAACTGCCACTGGTAATGCTTGGGAGGTGGCTTCAAATTGCGTTCGGTTCAAGCTGTCTAGTAGTAACTGAGCACCTACTATGAGCAGGGTGCTGAACTAGGGGGGTTAAGAGGCACACTCCAATACAATGTCCTTGAGCTCTCTCTCTCTCTCTCTCTCTCTCTCTCTCTCTCTCTCTCTCTCTCTCTTCTTTTTTTCTTCTGGTTTTTCAAGACAGGGTTTCTCTGTGTAGCCCTGGCTGTCCTGGAACTCACACTCTTAGACCAGTCTGGCCTTGAACTCAGAAATCTGCCTGCCTCTGCCTCCCAAGTGCTGGGATTAAAGGCGTGAGCCACCACTGCCCAGCATCCTTGAGGTCTCTTGATGTGGTGGAATAAACAGGTGCCAACACAGTGAGACTCTTGGATGCAGGGCACAGAGAGGATGCAGCTACTATTGCTGCTGCTGCTCTGATTTGAAAGGTAATGTTGAGACAGATAAGGAAGCCAAGGAATGAAGAGACAGATTCCAGAGCAAAGAATCTACTCAGACAGAGGCACGCACTGTCAGCAGGAGGTGGAGAAGCTTATAGCCCTTGGGAGGGTCTTCAGTTTCAGTAAGGATGTGCCTGGTAATCTCCTGAGGTCACTTACCTTCCTTTCCACCCCCATCCTCATCATACCAAGATACAATGGAGTAATGAACCATCATTATGTCCCTCCCCATTGAAGTGCCTGGAGGTCTATCTGATGCCAAATTTTATTCTAGAGAAAAGAAGCAGACCCAGAGAAAGGAGGGAGTACCAGGGGACCCCCATTGACCTGGGTAGGCAAAGAGAAGAGAGGATGGCTGTGAATGTGGCAGTAAGAATTCTGGGATTCAGGTGTGACAGCCACATGATGATCTAAGGAGCAAGTTCAGGCTCCCTCAGGAAGTGCTGGTCTGGAGACACTCCAGTTCCAATGTCACCTTCAGTAGACAGCCATGGAATTTTCTTCCTCTTTGAAAAGCAACAGACTTGGCACAAATGGATAGGCCCCTAGCCACTGGCAGTGGAGGGAGTTATTTCTCACTTGCTCACAGCCTTGACACTCAGTATTTTATTTGTGGCTCCCTGATCTCTGATGTGGGGTTGGAACACTATTTTTGTTGTTGTTGTTTTCAGATGAGGAAATCTTGGAATGGAGTCATTTGTCCAAATCACTATGTCAGATCTTGGATCACATTCTGACCAGGGCTTTTGCTCTCTATCCATTCTATTCTTCAGAAGTAAGCTGGAGGGTCACTGGGTCAGTGGCAACAGAGAGGTACAGATGTCAGAGTATTCCTAGAGAGGTGGATTTGGAGTACAGTGTAAGGACCCCGGGGTGGTAGGGTTGGTGGGTAGGGGTGTAATTTGGCCAGAAAATTTGTTATTCCTCTCTGAATAGGAACAAACCCAGAGGAAGGGCTTAATGGCAGCTGGCTTATTACAGATGGGGCCTTGTCACGTCACTCCTTGTCATTACTCATTAGAACTGTGTACGAGTTCAAATCCCAGGTCTGCCACCCATTTGTTAGATGAATCTTGGGCGAATCATTTTGTCTTCACTTCTCAGTTTCTTCTCTGTAAAATAAAGACACTAACAGCATCATTTTTATGGAGTTTTGGGGAGAGCACAATAAATCGGTTCTTGTGGAGCTGGTGTAGGGTAGATACTTCAAAGAGGTTGAATTTTAACTAAAAATACAATTATTATTACCAGTGTAGAAAAAGTGGACACAGTTTAGGAGTGAGGACATGCACAAAGGAGGAAGGTCTTCCCTAGGTCTGGTAATTGAGCTGCACCTGGAAAGATAGAGGTAGTAACTAGGTCTATTCTAGACAGCAGGGTAGCAAGTACCAACCCAAGAGGGGCTGGTGCTTTATTTATTGGTGAGGAAAAGGAGGTGCAGGAAGGATAACTTCCCTATGGAAGCCATATGGACCACCGTCAGCGAGGCTGGTCCCTCAAACTAAAGCCTAAGGATAGAGAAGAGCTCTGGGTGTCTCAGGGCGCAGGACTGCAGATGAGCATGGCCTCGTGGCTTCTTCGGTAGGGCTCTGTCTGAAGGGCAAAACCAGGCAAAAGGTAGTTGGAAGAAGTTGGCCATCTTCAATGTGCAGGGGTAAGAGAGGGTGCTGGACACTGTTTGAGACCCCGGCTTTCACCTAGAGATTGGAGGTGGTGTCTCTCAGGGGCTGGGGAGGCTGTCGTTCTCAGATTCTGGCAGCTGAGAGGCTCTCTGAGCTCTGACACAACCTCTGAAGAGGATGTGCCACCTAAAGTGTTTACAGGTGCAGAGTCCAAATAGAGCAACATAGAGCTGCCCAGAAGAGATAGACAGTTACACACCCAGGGCAGGGACTGTGCATCTCCAGTCATCTTCTCATCCTCCTATGCTCTGACACCTGTGAAGGGCTGGATGTGCCAGTGAAGCCTTGACTGACACAAACACAACAGTGTTGGTCCTGGAGTCCTGAACATAGACTCTCTCCCTCCTAAGGTCTGCTTGCTTCTGGGAGGCATGGATCAGAGACTAAAGGGCCTGGTAGCATCTTGGAATCAATGGCTCCAGTCTAGGAAAAAATACTAAAGGCCCGAGGGATCTAATCCCTGCTCTGCCTCCTCCTGGTGTCTGACCTTGGCTGACTTGACCTTCCCTCATGTTCTTTACTGGTTAAAAAAAAAAAAAAAGGAATAGTAATGGTACAATCTCAGGGTTCTGCAGGAGATTGAATGAGGCTGTGCTTGTGAAATACTCAGCAAATGAATGACCTTATGCTAGAAAATGCTCAGGCAAGCTAACTATTTAGTGGGGTCTTAAATTTAACTCCCCCTTCCATTTAGAGCTGCAGAAAGAATGTACCACTGTTTTCTGCTACTTGCCTGACATGAGTCTATGTTCAGGACCTGTCTCTGGGCCTCTCCTCTCCCTTTGCTTCTTGCTCTGCCTGGGACAAAAACGCTGACTATTTTTGAAAAGCTCAAGGGTGTTACTTCATCTTTGTCTTGGAATTCCCCCTGGAAGATTCTCAGCTTCGTATCAGTCATGATGGGGCCAGATCATTTAGTAGCAAAAGTGACTCTATCTTCCAATAGATATTTCTGCTGCCACTAATCCTTAGTTACCATAATGACCACACAGAGTTCCCCTCCAGGCTATGTTTAGGGCTGCAGCTCACCATGCCCACAGGCCAGCCAGGTGCATGCTATGGAGGGGAAAACAGCTGGAGTGGGCCCTTTATCGACACCTGCTTGCTTTTAGAGGCAGCTGGTTCCAGAAGCCCCCTGGCCTCATGCGCACACACCGCACACCAGGGAACCTGCTCCCCGACCAGCCCCAGCCACCTGAGCCCAATAGCAGGAGCCTGACATCTTCCTAGACTAGTTAATAGACCAAAGCAGTGGCTCCAGGGGCTAGTCCTGCATCTCTTTATTAAAAAAGAAAAGCAAGACCCAAAGGAAACCAATTCCTTCTCCCCAGGAGAATCTTCCTGGCATCATTCCCCACATGCCTCCTGCCCTCCTTCCATAGACCTAGTTTACACCAGATGGGCAGCACAGGGGTCACTTGAGGAGTGGCTTGAAGGGGTTAATCAGAAAGGGCTATTACTGGCCCTGCTCAGGCCTGACGCACTGGCCTGCAGCTAGCCAGGGCTCTGTATGGACACTGCCCCTGTCAAGTGCCTACAGTTTTGGACCTCTCTAACTGACCTAAGAAGAGAATGGATAGCACATGATGTTAGGTACTATGGTTTGAGGTTTCTCGTGGCAAGATACTAAAATAAAATAAAATATCTCCATACTTGAGCCCCTCTCCCTAAAATAAGAATAACAATAGACAACAGGAAAGTACAGGAATGAAAAGAGATTTTTTTTT
>JADRCD010156061.1:0-11481 GCA_019843815.1 Montemys delectorum | reverse complement strand
GAAGAAGAAGAAGAAGAAGAAGAAGAAGAAGAAGAAGAAGAAGAAGAAGAAGAGAGAGAGAGAGAGAGAGAGAGAGAGAGAGCGAGAACTGCAGTTTTTCTCTTCCCTTGCTCTCTTGCTTCTGGTGAGAGACCTAGAGGATGAACCTTGGCCTGAAAGAATGGAGAAGGAGATAAGAATGTTGAGTGTCCATTTCCCAGCACCCAGCACCCATCCTAAGGGAGTGAACTTGTTTTTGCTAGAGGAAGAGTGACTCAGCCCAGACCGTGGATGGGGGAATCTGCTCAGAGCCTGAAAGGGAAAGCGGCAGAGAGGCTTGGGTTCTTAATTCCATACCAGAAAGGTTTTGCTGAGTTAGGGGAAATGGAGTTCTGTTCCTAGCATTGGCAATAGGGAGGGCAGTAGGCAACTCCACACAGAATGTCCCAAAGAAATGGCTCTACTCTATCACAGAATTCCAACGGAAGTAGGCAGATGGGATCCCACATTCAGAGTGCCGGGATGGTCCACACATACTAGTTAGTGGAGAGCTTTATTTAGTCACCCTCTACTACTGTCCTTTTACCTACTAATTACTATAACCACCAGTGATCATGATATGATAATTAGTACATGCCTCTTTTTTTTTATAAGACCCCAAAATAAATGACTGTGTCAAGGCTGCTCCTAGAGACAGTTTCTGACTCACTCATTCATTCACTAAATATTCAGTGATCTTACTGATGGCTGGACCCTGAGTCAGGCAAGGCAGTCATGAGGACAAATGATATGATCCTTGGTTTCACAGAGCTGACGCATTGTAGGATGGAAAGGAACTAAGTGACATAATTAAGGAATTAAGGAGGTGCATATCACAGAAACACATAATCAAGTGGTGGCTGCACAGTACCTTTGAGGATTATCTATTGGATGAATGGGAGCAAATAAATGAAACCCAACTTTGGGTAAAAGCTATGTGGTTTGTAAGAATTCTAGGAAATCCAAAGTTTAACAAACCCCAAGCTGCCTCATGCTCACACTCCAATATAACTACCAGACTACGCCGATTCCAGGCCTCCAGTTTTGTTTCCACACAATGTGAAAGTGTGGAATTTTACTCAAGGGGAAGGTATTACTATTATATTGAAGGGGAGAGGGGGCTAGAGCAGGGAAACTGAAGGAGGAAGACGTTAGAGAGCAGCAGGGAAACAGACATGAAGATCAGCTTCCGAGAGGCGAGAAGATGACTCATCTCTCAGGAATGAACTCGCTCAGCAAACATGAGCACCTGAGCTCAGACCCTTAGCATCCATGGAAAAGGTCAGGCATGCAATGTACATATCAGGAATGCTAGCACGGGGGAGGTAAAACAGGAGCATGCTGGCCAGACAGTCCAGCCAAAACTGTAAGCTCTGGCTTCCGTGAGAGGGTTCATCTCAAAAACTAAGATGGTGGGGCTGGAGCAAGGACTCAGAGGTTAAGAGCACTTCTTGCTTTTCCAGAGAACCTAGGTTCTGCTCTCAGTGCGTACAGTACATGGCGGCTGCCTCACATCTATCCATAACTCTAGATCCCCTGCTTTAGCACCTTCTTCTGACCTTCACAGACATTAGACATACATATGGTGCACATACAAACACACACACACACACACACACACACACACACACACACACATACAGACAAAATACTTCTAAGTAATGTTAAAAATAATAAAGGATGGTGAGCTACCCACCGTCAACCTCTGGCCTCTGTATACATGTGCACACATGTGCACATGCACACACACCTCACGCTCACATATCCCCACACAGAGAGGAAAACCAGCCTCTGTTGTTATTTCTAAAATCAGAACCAATTCTCTAAGCCATTGGCATAGTCTGTGTCTGGGATGGGAAATACATTTGTCTGTCTCCATTTGAGTGACAACATCCTTTTCATCACTTGCTGATAAAAGACAATGATGTTCTTTCGCAGGAAACTAACAGGAAAAGAAAGAAAGCCTACCACTAAGTGCGCACACTTCCTGAGGGTGAAAGCAAGCTGCTGCTGCTCCCACTGAGGGTAGGAAAAGACTGAAAAAATAAACTCAGCATCCCCGTGTGGAGTCAGGCTTCTTGTCTGCTAAGGGGCAGACAGAAGTCTTCTCAAAATACTAAGAGGTATTGAAACTCACTAATCTCTTCTGTCTCAGAGGAAACCTAGAAGGGAAGATAAGAGTCACCGGAAAGAGGAACTTGACATTGGTACATACTTTATGCTTCTGGTCCATTCCCAGCAACTTCTGCTTTGACTCTGGGTACAAATGTAGTAATGTTTAGGAATGTGTCAGGGGGAGAAGTGGCCAGAGTTAGTAGTGCTCAGAAAAACCTGTGCGATTTAAAAAACAAAGGTCCCCCCCACCCAAACAAGCAGAAACAAAGTCTCAACAAAAAGGCTGGCCTTGAACTTGATATGCAGATAAAGATGAACTTGAACTTTTGATCCTCTCCCTTCCGACTCCAGAACGCGGAGATTACAGGACAGCACCACCACACCCAGTTTACACAGAGCTTTGTGTATGCTAGGCAGGCCCGCTTTTGACCCAACTCTAGTCCCTAGCCCCTCAGGTGACTTGAGTCTGAGGCAAAGGTGTAAAACAGCATTATTTGGTACTATTTATTGAGCTTTAAGGTACAACACTTAGCGGATGTTGCTAGTGGACTGGATCTCGAGCCAGCTCCAATTCCTAAAGTGCTCACTTGTGCGGATAGTGTAACACAGTAGAATAGAACACAGGAAAATATAGATGGTAGTGGTGGAAAGGTGGGAGGGGGAGGGGAGAGGGAAAGAAGGGAGATGAGAAGGGAAGGGAGAATGGGAGAGAGGGGGGGTTGAATAGCTATCCTGGCCTGAAGAATTGCAAAGACTTGGACTTTTGTCTGTCTACAGCAGAGGTTCTCAGCCTTACGTTGCAGCCCCCCACAGGGTTTCTATATCAGATATCCTGCATACCAGATACTTATGATTCCTAACAGTAGCAAAATGATAGTAATGAAGTAGTAACAAAATAATTTTATGGTTGGAGTCATCACATTGTGAGGAACTGTATTAAAGGGCATTAGGAAGATTGAGAACCACTGATCTAGTTTTGTTTGTTTTAATTTATGCCTGTATTGTGCAAGCACACGCCATCATGTATGTGAAAGTCAGAGGACAAGGTCCAGGAGCCAGCTCTCTCCTCCCAACCTTAAGTAAGACCTCAAGTCAGACCCAGGCTAGTATGCTGACGTTCTCACAGGCCGAGCCAGCCCTGGCACTCACTGCTGGGTTATTTTTGAGTCAGTTTTTGCTAAGTAGACCAGGTTGAGGCTGGAACAGAAGTCTTAGTTTAAAAACCATTTATACTTCAGGAATTTTATCTTCCTCCCAAAGTCTTCTTGTATAATAGTTATGGGTGAGCCTTGAGAAATGACTCAAAGCCAAAATAACGGGGTTTCCTTGATTATAGTTCCTCCTTTCTCTGGCTAGAGGCCAAGCCTCAATATCTTCCTCCCTTAAAAGGAAGCCAGCCTCAACCCAGCCCTAATGGATCACTCTTGACCGTCTTGTGGCCACACTGCAAACTGGACTCTCTTCTTACAATCTTCTAACTGTAAAATCGCTGTGCACTATCCAGTCTCATTTCATGGCTCAGGTGTGGAAGTGCCCTTATCATTTCTGCTGAGGCATGAAGCTTCTTTCTGATCCTCACCTGAGGACTGACTCAACATAATACACAGTGACCAGCTTCTTTTGTGAGGGCAAAGATCACTCCTCTAAGACATTGCTTATTCTTCTGGGCACACTCCCTCCTCCTTCAACAGAACCTGGATGGACCCAGACACGCATGTCTCTTTGAATTAAAGGAGCTCTCATGTTTAGCCTGTCTTGCAGGTTTTGAGCATACTCTCCTCAATAGAAGGAATATAGGAAACTAGACTAGGTTATAATTTTTTTGGACAGATTTTACGAAGCCTAAACCTAGAATTGTGCTCTGTCAAGTGTAGGCCACTCTCGGAAAAAGGGAACACAACATATGGGAGCTGGATCAACTTGTAGAAGTCATCACTTGATAGTGTTCCCTTCCAATAGCTTGAAGAGACAACTAGGTATGGCACATTAATAATGTTAATAATAACTAATGGCTATTAAGTAGTTATGATGTGTCAGGATTAGATGATACATCTCATTTATTTCTCATAAAAGGTTTCCCTCTAGTAGCCAGAAGAGAAAACCAATCATTATATACACTCAGTAATAAGATTAATAGTAATAATAGTTATATATTTGTTACATTACACATTACACTATACATACTGGCCCTGAATTGCATACATTCTCTGATTTCATTTCATTCTTAAATGAGCCCTATAGGTAAGACTTATTATTACTCTAAAGTAGGCTAGTTCTAAAGTGTTTCCTGATAATGAGCCTCCTGCTAGTGTTTAAGCTTCTCCCCTTAAATGTAGGCAGAGCCTAATCACATACTGCTAACTAAAGGAATGTGGCAAGGGTGATGTGACATCACTTCTTTGATCAGAGTACAAAGGACTGTTAAGTTCTTCTTGCTGGCATTCTTTGTCTGGCCTCCTCTCTCTGCTTCTTGCTATCTCTGATGAAGTAAGAGGCCCCGTTATGTCATGATCCATAAAAAGTCGCCAAGGCAAGGCCCTGACGAAGGCCTGCTGTCTGCAGCTTCTTAGGAACTAAGGTTTTAAGGTAAATTCTGTAAGGAACTTAATCCTGCCAAAGACAGGATGTAAGAAGCAGATGACCACACGTGGGAGAGAGCCAGAGCCAGAGGGCACAGTAAAGCTGCACCAGGATCTCGAACCCAAAGATACTATGAAATAAAAAAAATGTAATAAATGCTGTAAGCTAGTAAGTTGTAGGGGGGGATATGTTACATAGCAAAAGATGTCAAATAGACATTTCATTCTACAAACAAGAACCTGAAGCTTAGGGAGATGAATTGACTTTCCTAAAGTTACAATTAGTCTGTAAATGGCAGAACCAAAATTATTAATGAATTTGGTGTGGGGGAGTGTTAGATTCAAGAGGGTATTAGCTCAAGGGACCTTGCAGTCCCAATACTTGAGCAGCTAAGGGAGGAGGACTGCCATTAAACTTGAGGACAGTCTGGGCTACATAGTTGAGAACAGGTCTCAAAACAAAGCAAGGAGGGTCCAAGTTTAAATTTACTTTCTTGTAAGGTTCCATGTGGCTGGGACATGAGAGTTCTTGAAGGCATTCTGCTTGAGAAACCTTTGGAAAACAGCCATGTTTCCAGGAAACTCTCTGCACGCATGTAAAACAGGGATGGACAAACTTTTAAATGGTGCTAAGCACTTTGCTCGGCCCACTCTCGAAGAATAGCTGGTCCGCCCAGAGATTTGGTGATAGTAACTAGGGGCCCCCTTTCAATAGCACAATGGCAGCACTATGAGCTGACACCTCACCCTCTTTATAAATAAGCACACCATTTTACCTGTAACAGGCAGATCAGGTAGAAGGGGCACATCGTTTTTCTTGAGGATGAAAACAAATATTTACTAATCAGGCATGGAATGACATTTAAAAAAAAAAAAATCACAGGGCTGGAGAGATGGCTCAGTGGTTAAGAGCACCATCTGCTCTTCTAGAGGTCCTGAGTTCAATTCCCAGCAAACATATGGTGGCTCACAGCCATCTGTAATGGGATCCGATGCCCTCTTCTGGTGTGTCTGAAGACAGCGACAGTGTACTCAAATACATAAAATAAATAAATCTTAAAAAAAAAAAAAAAATCACAGGCATCTGAAACAAAAAAGCAAATAGTTCTGCCGTGAAAACAGCCCCTTCCATACATCCCCCCACTTTTCCTTCTTATCCACGAACTGTGAGCCACAGTACCCAGTTCCAGCACGGAAAACTGCATGGCACTCTTCCATCTATTAGAGGTTCTTCAGCTTGGGATGGTAAAATGGTCTTTTGTCTTGTGTTCAGTCAGAGCGCACCTTTATGAAGGCATGTCCTTGGCTTGGCTACATAAATTTGTCCTTCCTTTGCCAGCTCTGACTTGCTACCGGAGCAGCAAGCGTTGAACTTGGGGAGGCTTCCCAAGAAGATATGGATCAAAAGCACTATAGACTGCATCCAAGGCACTTTTTTCCTTTAGACACTGCACTTATCTATCAGTGCACTTCTGCAAGCCGGGGTAAAGTCCACAGGCAGCACAGGGAGGGGCGGGCCTCACACTGGCTCCGCGCTCTCCTGGGCTTCCAAACCAGCTCTAGTCTTCCACACCTTTGCCTCTCAGGTCTGGTCTCTTACTGTCTCCTCTTCTTTCCTCACTCTTTCTCCTCACCAAGTCCCTCTTTTTTCTCCTAACTCCTTCCGCCTTGTTAGCCTCTACCTTCTGGGATCAGGAAACCTCAGGCAACCACCTCTTATCAGTAATCTTGTCTCCAATGGCTGGCTAGCAGCAGGTAACTCTGGCCTTTGTCTGCTGTCACAGAAATGTACTTCTCTAGCCCATTTGGAACTGGAGTTGTGTCTAGAAATGGGAGTCAGAGGATTGAAGAATTTCATAGGCAAGAAATAGAGCTTATTGAAGGTGGGATTTTGCTCCTTTAGACAAAACAAAACAAAACAAAACAAAACAAAAAATCAAAAAACCCCAACCAACCAAACAAGCAAATAAAATAAAAACCAAGACCAAAAACCCCCAAACAACAAAAAACCCAAACAAAAAATTAAAAAAAAAACAAACAAAAAAAAACAAAAGCAACAACAACAAAACAAAACCCAAAAATAATCAAAAGAAAAAAAAGAAATGAAAGGAGACTTGAGTGTTGCCCTTTGAGACATGGCTCTTTAACAAGAAGATAGAGAGGAAATGTTATTAGTGGCATGAAGACCTGGGCTTCTCCTGTACCTCTCAGACATCAGGGTGTCCCAGCGAGCCCCCCCATTTTTCACTCAGTTGGTATTTATAGGAGTCATCTTTGCTGCTACCATACCTGCCATCACGGTCTGAAACAGGAGGTTCTGGACAGATTGCATCCCTCCGCAGCCATGCAACACAGAGCTGCAGACAACCCGGCTCCAGGGTTCTTGATCTCTAAGAGGGGGTGTGGGGGCCGGGAGTCCTGGAGGAGGACCCAGAGCAGGGAGGCAAAGCAAAACTGGAGGGGCAATCGTTGCAGGCTAACCTTGTAAGTATAAAACCAAAGCGCAGGGTTCGAGCAAGAATCTCCCCTGTGCTGGACAGTTTTGTTAACCCAACAGCCTCCGTTAGCTCAGAAGTGTGCCTCTCAAAGCCTTCCTTCTTTCAAGTCTTCCTCTTCCTGCCGGTTGTACACATTTATTTTAAATTTCCTCTTACTTTACGAAGGGGACTGGTGGAAGTAGAGGGGTGGGCGTGGCCCAAAGCACCCAGGACAAAAAGCTTGTTTTTAGTGGTTGAGATAATGAGTGGCTGACCTTTGTGGCAATTATCCACCAACTTTTGAGATAGCAGTCTGAGTTCCTAAACTTAGATGTCAAGTCTCCTCCGTGAGACTGGCCTAATTCTATGTTCTGTATGGCACCTCGTCACCAGTGGCTGTGCAAGAGCCATTATTATCCAGAGGACCATAATAATGGCCATGCCCTCCCATGACGTTACTGTTTCCTATCTGCTAGGACATTAATTGCCTTCTGACTTGCTCTAAAATTGGTACTACGGCACACCGCCAAGGCTAGGGAGAAGGGGGCTGCTGGCGAAGCATTAAAAGGCTGTGTAAAAGGATGTGTCCCACCAGGCCGCTTCCTATTTGCATATTTACTTCACATGTTATAAGATGTTAGCTCGGGCCTTCTGTCTTGACTTCCATCTTATTGTGGTCAGTGCATGGTCTTTTCCTTCAGTGAAATGATTCAGACATCTCTGGAGTTATTTTGGCTTTCACACTTTCCTTTTATGGATTTTCTGTGAGTCACTGAATTGAATGGGAGGTTATTTCTAAATTGGAAGGTGAGGATGAGAGAAAAGGGAAGAAGGCTCCAGAAGATAACTAGGGGGAAAAAAACCCCACTTCATTGTTATGTATAGTTACTGGAGGAATAATTTCCGCTTATTTGATGATAGAAATGTGCAGTTTATTTCAGCTCGACTAAAAATACAGGTTAGAAAATAGACAACTGCCCCCCCCTCCCAAATAAGCTGCAGAGTTTTAGATTCTGGAGCTTGTGCTGCAAAGGGCAGAAGGTTAATAAATAGAAGAGATATAGCAAGAGTTACAGCAAAAAGGCAAAGTACAACATTTCAAAGTCCTCTCCTGGATCCACGGGAAGGCCTTTATTCCAAGACCTTGTGTTTGAGAGCATGGACCTGCTTAAAAATCTATTACTACAGCTTTGCCTATTCCCGGTGGGGTTGTGGAAAAGGTATATTTAAATTTGACTTAGAACTGAAAGAGTAATCAGGCCAGCATTTTCTTATTTAGGAGCATGAAAAATGCTGGAGATGAAAAAGAAAAGCAGAGAAAGCTAATGATGAGTGTATTTCTAGGAGCTAGAGAGTTTTTATAGCAACAGCAGATTTCTCAAAAATGCCTACTGGGATTTGTACCCAAATGAATGAGAAATGCAATCATTTATTCTTGTATATTGTACCAAGTGATGGGGAAAAAACCCTGCAATTCATTCAATGATTTTAATTTAGACTGCTAATAGGAGAGGTAGAAAGAGAGCGAAAGGAGGGAGAGGGAGAGGGAGAGGGAGAGGGAGAGGGAAAGGGAGAGGGAGAGAGAGATTGATTTGTATCTGCCAGACAGCTAGTAATACTATTTAAGAACTCCTAAACTTAAAAGCCAAGTAGTGCTGGGAAGTGGTAGTGGTGGGGGCGCGATGAAATTCTCATTTCCAAACCACTGTAAGGATAAATTGCTGCTCGTGTTTTTAAAACTTGATGATGGTTGTGTGGTTACTTGGCAGACCCAGTCCTGGGTCTGGAAGCTGGAAAACTCTTAGTACGACAGATACAATTATAAATATCATTTCTTGTCGATATTTATGTAGTGGAAGCAGACTGCTGCTTAATAAACAGCTGCGCTCTGCCCTAACCTAAAGCATGTAGACTACCGGAAAGAACTTCAAGGAAACTTGAAGAAAACACGAGGGAAATTTTGATCCATGAGATACTTTTCTGCTGAGGAATTGGACCGTTCTTTAAACACAAACCCCCGAAGTCATTGTTTTGCAAGCGTTACCTCCTTAGGCTGGCAGAGATGTTTCCCCTTGTAGGAAGAGAACTAGAAAAGGAGAGTATACTGCGCCAGCCCCACAACAAAGAGTTAACCCTTCCCGGTAACCTCGGACGTGAGCGTCTGCCCCTTCTTGGCTTTCTACTGCGCAACCAAACTGTGCACAGGGCTTGAACCAACCGCGGCCAGCACACTCCTTGCCAGTTAAGGTAACAGACAGTATCAGTAGCCTATCATAACTTCGAACTGCCCAATCATCCACCAATTACAACTAAAGCAGGATCTAGGCCGGTCCGGGTCCGGGCGGGGGCGAAGACTCGGTCCAGGAAAAGGGGCGGTAAAGATAGGATGACGGACAGGAAGGGTCAACCAATCGTAGCAGAAAGCCGCCGCCCCTCCATCCAATGGATAAGTTAGAAGTGTGGTATGGGGCGGGCCTGTTGTCATGGGGGAGGTGGTGGCGCTTGGTGGCTACTGGCGGCGGAGGTAGAGTCTGAGGCGCCGGAGTTGTGCAGGGCCAGCGGCAGGTGAGTGCGGGCGAGGCGGGCCTGAGGTGCGGAGGCGGTGGCGGCCCGGAAACTCTAGCTTTGAGCTCCAGAGGCGGAGGCCGCGGGCCAGAGGCCAGGGCTGCGGGCCCGGTCGCGGTGGGATCGGGCGCGGCGGGAGATCGGCCGGGTTCCTGCGGGCAGAGTTCGCGCTGGGAAGGTAGGTTGGCGCGGGACTCCGGCGGGGGCAGGCCGGGAGGTCCCCTGGGTTACCCCGCGGCGGCCCTGGGGACAGTGACGGGAGACCGGTGTGCGCGCGGCTTGCCGAAGAGATCCGAGCGGCGGGGGTCTGGGAGTGGGGGAACCGGGGCCGGATAGACCAGGGGATCCCGGGGTTTCTCCGTGCTCTGGAGCCGCGGGGGCCGAGAGAACTGGGAGTGGCCCCTTGCCGGACTTGCCGGAGAGAGGTGGGAGGTGGGGAGACCGAGGGCGGCCGGGGTTCGGGGTGACAGGGAGCGGAGGAGAGGCACCGAGCACGGTGCGAACACCCCCCCCCCCCCCCCAAGGGCAGCTGTCGGAGGAGGAAGGGTCTGCGGGGTGGAGACCTTGAACGAACTCGTCCGGGGAGGGACCGCGGCGCCCTGCCCCCCACGACGGGTCTGGGACTGGATGGAGTCCGAACTGAGGACCCTCAGAGGCAAGGCTCTGAGCCGCAGGAGTTGGGATTGGAGACTAGGGGAAGGAAGGGCTCAACGGGAAAGTGGAAGTTCCCTTAAGCAAAATGGGATGGAGGTAAGAGGGCAAGAGTGACTTCCCTGGAGGGAGGGAGTTAGAGAGATCTGGGGAAACTTGGCCGGGAGTGGGTGAGTGGTCTTGTAGAAGGAAGCTGGCCAGGCCAATGGATACGGAGAATTTAACAATGGTGCTGGTGAGGACTTCCGAAAACAGGAGAGACTAATTACTACTAATATGCCAGGCTGAACCGGAGACTCCCGTCCTTAAAAGCAAGGTGACGGTGTCTTGGAGGCTAGGACTTTAGAAATGAGTTTTAGGATGACAGCGAAAATACTGGAGAATAAGGACGTCCACAGGATGGGGAATTTGAGAGGAAAAGGGGAGTGTTAGCTGAGCTAGAGGATCGAAACTGACTGGAGCAGATAGAGGGTATTCATGAAGCCGATAGGCATGCCCCGCTAAATTGAAAATAACTTAGAATTCCTGTACTATCACTTATCTGGTAATACTAGCCGTTTTTACTTAAAGGGATGTAAATTGTATTTATTTTTTATTCATTCATACATTTTTGAGAAAGGGTCTTGCTCTCAAGCCCTGGCTGGTTTCTGTATAGACCAGGCTCACCTTGAACTCAGAGATCCTTCTGCCTCTGTCTCCTGAGTGCTGAGATTACAGGTATTTCAAAAAGAATTTTTGTCTTTATGTATTTTTGGAGTGGTGACTGGTGCAGAACTCAGTGCTGGCTTGTTACATAGAAAGATCCAAGATTGGAAACACCTTTGTACAAATTGGTTGGCTCCACCTGAGGTTTCCGATCCAGAAGGCCTAGGGGTGGGGCTCAAGAATTTAGCCCAAGCAATGCTTAGTGTTCTTCAAGGAATCATATTCTGAGAACAACTTGCTTTAATGAAAAATAGTAGCAGTCAGAACCTTAAAATACCAGGATATCTGCCCATCTTGCTGAAGAGGTAATAGAAACAGAGAGAGAGAGAGAGAGAGAGAGAGAGAGAGAGAGAGAGAGAGAGAGATCTTAT
>JADRCD010156059.1:9218-22884 GCA_019843815.1 Montemys delectorum | reverse complement strand
TCAGGGTTTCTATTCCTGCACAAACATCATGACCGTGAAGCAAGTTGAGGAGGAAAGGGTTTATTGAGCTTACTTCCACATTGCTGTTTATCACCAGAGGAAGTCAGGACTGGAACTCAACCAGGTCAGGAAGCAGGAGTTGATGCAGAGGCCATGGAGGGATGTTCCTTGCTGGCTTGCTTCCCCTGGTTTGCTCAGCCTACTCTCTTATAGAACCCAAGACTTCCAGCCCAGGGATGGCACCACCCACAAGGGGCTCTACCCCCTTGATCACTAATTGAGAAAATGCCCCACAGCTGGGCCTCATGGAGGCATTTCCCCAATTGAAACTCCCTTCTCTGTGATAACTCTAGCCTGTGTCAAGTTGACACACGAAACCAGACAGTACACCACTCTTCTGTCTCCAGTTCTGTCTCTTTTCATAATGCCCCAACTGTTTTTGGTTCTCTTTCTTTCCCATCTCTCCACCTCCGACTTGCTCCTTGTAGTGTTGAGTGGCCCTCTTGTTATTTTTTCCCTAATCACCACTAATTTCTTAGCTCCAGCTGACCCAAATTGATTATCCCAGCAAGTCAAAGGTTTAACTTTAATGGTTTTGGCATTTTTAAAATCAGAGCCAAGTCTTCAGCCCCAACTAACGAGAACCACAGATTCTTAACTTAAAACATGCAATGACCAGATAAAGTCTTTGAGTGACTCTCAAACTTCCCTCTGGAACTCAATGAGTCAGGCTTCCACATTCTCACTTTTTCTTAACATTTTTATTTTTCAAGATCCCACACAACAGCTTTCTAAGTTCTCAAGACTCAGTGGTTTCTCTAGCTTAAAATTCCAGTCTTTCCACAATCCTCCCTTAAAACAACATGGTCTGGCCAATCATAAATGTATTAGTCAGGGTTTCTATTCCTGCACAAACATCATGACCGTGAAGCAAGTTGGGGAAGAAAGGGTTTATTTGGCTTACTTCCACATTGCTATTTATCACAAGGAATTCAGGACTGGAACTCAAGCAGGTCTGGAAGCAGGAGCTGATGCAGAGGCCATGGAGTGATGTTCCTTACTGGCTTGCATCCTCCTGGCTTGCTCAGCCTGCTCTCTTATAGAACCCAAGACTTCCAGCCCAGGGATGGCCCCACCCACAAGGGGCCTACCCCCCTTGATCACTAATTTGAAAATGCCCCACAGTTGGATCTCATGGAGGCACTTCCCCAACTGAAGCTCCCTTCTCTGTGATAACTCCAGCCTGTGTCAAGTTGACACACAAAACTAGCCAGTACAATAACAATACCTCATAATCCTGGTACCAACTTCTGCCTTAGGGTATTGTTGTGGTCACATGACTACAGTACCTTGGGGAGGAGAGCATTTATTTGGCTTACCCTTCCAAATATTATTCATTATCAGACGGTGTCAGGACAGTAACTCAAACAAGGCAAGAACTTTGAGGCGGGAGCTGGCACAGAGGCTTACTGACTTGAACCTCATAGTTTGCTCAGTCTGTTTTCTTATAGAATCAGGACCACCAGCCCAGGGATAGCACCACCCCACAATGGGCTGGGCTCTTCCTCCCAATCACTGATTAAGAAAATGCTCTACACAATATGAACTAACTAGTACCCTCAGAGCTCCCAGGGACCCAACCACCAACCAAGGACTATACATGGTGGGACTGATTGTTTTGGCATCATGTGTATAGTAGAGGATTGCAAAGTAGGTCATCAATGGGAGGAGAGGCCCTAAGGTTCTGTGCCCCAGTGTAGGGGAATGCCAGGGCCAGGAAGTGGGAGAAGGTGGGGTGACAGGCATGGAGAGGGGGGAGGCAACAGGGGATTGTTCTTGTTGTTTTTGTTTGTTTGTTTGTTTTTTGGAGGAGAAACTGGGAAAGGAGAAATCATATGACATGTAAATAAAGAAAATATCTAATAAAAAAACAAAACAAAAAAAAGAAAAGAAAAGAAAAGAAAATGCTATACAAGCTTGCCTACAGCCTTATCTGATGAAAGCATTTTCTTAATTGAAGTTTCCCTTTTTTCAGATGACTTTAGCTTGTGTCAGGTTGACATAAAACTAGCCATCACATAGGATTTTTAGCTGATGTAAAGAAGGAGTTAATTTTAAGTTCTGTGCATCTTCTAAGAATATAGATACATTCCTCTGTGTGCTCCTGTCAATGTCCTGAGAACATAAAGTGGCCAGATAGGTAATGAGCAAAAGAGAGGAGAATTAAAAATATAAATAATTCCCAAACTGGATAAATGGCTCTGAAATAAATTGAAAGTTGATATAAGCTTGGGAACAGAACTCTTTTTTCCCATAGCTATTTCCCAAAATTCATGGGCATTTCACAATGAAAAATGCTCACCAACTACTCCTCTATAAATCTTCTTAACCCTTGAAATTAAAATCACCAAGGAAAACTCAGCAGTCACATTAAAGCAATAGCTCAAGCTGGGCCACCACTTTCCACGTCTGTTTATAAACAGGGATCTAGGAGGAGCCAGGGATGTAGGTGGAGTGAGGAAGTCACACTGGAGCTGCTTCTCACCCTGTGCCTTTTTGCATTCTGAGGAGGGTTTTTGTTCTCAGCTTCAACAGATTTTATTGTGTGCAAACCTAGACCCAGTACAAAAACATGGTAATGGCTGTGGTAAGCAAAGCCCAGAAGGGCCTTGTGGTATTATAATGGAACAGATTTGGTATTCATAAGGTCACAGCATTGGGCAGCCTGGTCAGATTTTGGGGGGCCTCTAAGGCAAGCAAAGAATAGAAAGCAATAATGTGTTATATGCTCCCTGCTCTTATGTAAGCTCCAGTCAAGTTTCGCCTGATATTTTTTTTTTCCCCATTAATCCTTTTTTTCCCCCTGCGTTAGGAAATCTTTGGAAAATTGCTGAGTTGGCAGCTGAAAGTATTTTCTTGGCAAGCCCTTTGAAATTGTAATTGTATTAAAAAAAAGCCCGTTTCTTATCTTTGCCTCTGAATAACTGTTTCTTTTTCTTTTTTTTTTCTGTCCTCTGTTGGAGAGAAGAATAAAATAAATGGTGTGTCTTTATCTGCAGCACATCATTATTTCAGAACCTTCAGAGACTGGTGAATTCTCCATTGTGAGTAATTTTAGACTCAAATCAGTAACAGGTTGGGAGTTATTAGCTGGGCATAGCAAAGCATTGCTATATGTGGGTGGGTCTGGCATCTCAACTGGTCTTAGGATGTAAATGAGCTGCAAGAAAGCCACTCTCCAGAATGCAGAGTCCTTAATTGCTGCTGCCCCATCCTCATGAATTTAAGCTCCCAAAATGTGAACACAAAATGCCACTTATAATAAAGCTGTCTGACCCTAGCTTATAAAGCAACACATGAAACTGTGTGTTCAATATTTTGTGGAGCCACCTTTTCAAAATTGATTTTCAGACAATGTTTACTTGTGACTCTTCTCACCTCCACTGGGAATTTTGGGTTAGGAAGAGCAGTATATTTCTTCTGGTGTGTCTCTGGGATAAATAAGAAGATAGGAGAGGCTGTTTACTCCTTGGCCTCAGGGTCTCTATAATGCATCCTGAATCATTTTGCCCCACCCCTCCAGGGCTTACTCTTGGGCCTGGAGACCACAAAATGAGAAAGGAACAAATAGCCTACCTTCATTTCTAAGTCATTTGTGATTCAGGGCAAGGTTTCTGCTGTGAGGGGGCCATGGAAATGACTCTGGAGCACTTGGCCAGAAGCTCAGCATCCCACAGAGAAGTGAATTTTTTTCCTTTCTTTCCTTTCCTTTCCCCCTTCCTTCCTTCCTTCCTCCCTCCTTCCTTCCCTCCCTCCTTCCCTCCCTCCCTCTCTTCTTTTCATTCTTCGTGAAGCCAGTACATCCTGGAACCCTTACTTACATAGAGCAGTTGTCCCAAGGAAAACTAGAAGAGTTTGCATTTGTCACAGCATACTAAATCTTTAAGTGCTAAGTAGTGCCTCTTCTATTTCCTACTCTCTGAGAATAATTGCTGGAATTGGCCTTAAGGATTAAAATGAGGGTGCAGATGGTGGGAGATTTTCATTTCATTGTTACTTAGCTATAAATAAACTTGGGAGGAATCTAAGTTCAGGTCTGAGCACTGTATTTTATTAGTTAAATAGTCTTGGGCAAGTTATTTAACTCTCATTTCTAGGCTTCTTTTTCTACAAGGAGAAAACAGTTCTCCAAGGGGCCATTTAAAGATAAAATGATTGGTGTATAATGCTTCTGGTGTAGAATAAGGCTTAGTTAACGTTTTCATTCTTTTCTTACTACTGTCTTAATGATTAATGGTGTTAATCATGCCAGACTGGCCCCTCAGAAGCGCACTCTACCCCTCCCCTTTGAAGGGGGTTCCCAAGTCATTGGCTCCAGACTTCACAAGAAAAGTTAGCTAGTTTGTTGGCCAATGGTCAACTTCCTGGAAACAGATGGGAAGTTGTAGGTTTTGGGGAAAGGTGAGTTACTTTAGGGTTGGCTGTAGACTTGAAAAGCATCAGGATACACATAATAGTGGACCCACTCAGATAAACGAATAGTACTTTCCAATGGCTGAAGTAGAGCAAGGAAAGGACTTAGGAGGACATTTGAGAGGACAGGACTGATGGCTTTCATTTGGAGATAACTAACAAAATATCTAAGGCTGGGCACTTTCTATTACAGAAAGACTCAGAGTCTGGGAGGCTCAAAGTCCAAGACTGAACATTTCTATCAATTTGGACCCTGATGAGACCCCCTCCCTTCTTGAGTGGTTCTTATCACATCAGATGAACCTACCTGAGAGAAGATCACATGGTAAGACAGGAGGCCACATGGGGGAGAGAGAGAAATAGAAGGGTGACACCGGAGGTCAGAGGTCAGAGGTGCCAGACTTGCTATTTTTAGTAACTCACTGGGATTCCACGAGAAGAAGGTCTATTTAATCTTCCCAAGGATGTCCCTCTGAATCAGCCCCCTCTCACTAGCTTTCACTCTGAAAGCTGCCAACAACCTCCAACATATCACTAGGTGGGGCTTGTGGGTAAGATCTCATTCAGACCATTACATTCTGCGTCTTGGCTTTATCAGTTTATAAACTGAGTGGATTGAACTGTGTTTATTGAACTTCTTCCTGCCCGCTCGCCTTTCACAGATGTCAAATCTAGAAATTGAGAAGGAGTGGCAGATTGGGTTTGGAAAGAGCATGGGAGGCATACATTTTGTGTGTGATTTTAATATATTGGCAGTTTGTACTTAGCATTTAGAATCATAAATACTCATGTGATTGTCTAGTCCTTGTAGAATCCAGGATTCCTCTGGTATTTGTTGTGCTATAACACATTTAATGGTTTAAAATGAGACAAATATGTGTCCCTCCCCATATTTCTTGTAGCTAGAATTCTTAACCAGTTGGTAGACTAAAAACAAATCATTAACAGAGCTGTGTTCCTTTGAGGCTCCATCTTCAAATAAGATTACTCTCATCTTTGCTCATTCATTTCCTTCCTCCCTTCCTTCTTTCAGACAGGCTTTCCATAAGTAGTTTGGGCCAGCTTTGAACCCATGATACTTCTTGCTTAGTTCCCAATGTGTTGGCATTACAAGTGTGAGCCACCAGACCTTGGTTTCCCATTCTTTCTCTCCTGCTTTTACATGGACATCATGTCTCACCCAGATAATCCAGAATTCTCTACTCATTTTATTATTCGTACATCAATACCTGCTACTGAGTCCACTATTGAGGAAAACGATGCATCTGATGCATCTGCAGGTCCTACAGGATAGGTTATGACATCATTGGGAGAACTTAGTCTCCCATATGTCACTGAGCCATCTTGGGAACCTTCCAAGTCACTTCTCTTAATGTAAACATTTTTTTGGTTCCTCCTTTTCAATTAACTGAGAAGATGATTGAGCAGATAAAACCAGTTAAGCTAAGAAACCAGTCATTGAATCCGTGCCTCTTTTTCTCTCCTCCACTGGTAGGGTAGGAGAGGTCATTAAGAAGCCTTTGTAGAACAGGTTAGGGTGGAATGTCATCCTATTGGAATAATACTAGATATTATCTTGAGCATCCTATTCAGGGACATTGCTTCTGCATCCAGGCTGCCTTGCCTCACAATCCTCCTGTATCAGCCCCCTAAGAATAGGATTACATTAAAGGCATCCACCACCATTCCTAGGAATACATTGCACCTTGACCAGGCTCCATGAGAACAGTGGCTTGGTGAGCCCTCAACCAGAAGACCCATTGGGACCCCTGACATATCACTACCACTGAGGGACAACTTCTCAGTAGTTATTTTATTTTCCATTATCTATTTTTCCTTCTAATTTTGAGATAAGTTCTTACTCTGCAGCCCAGGCTGGTCTCAAAATCTTGGCAGTCTCTCTGCCTTGGCTTCTCCAGCACTGGGGTTATAGATAGGACTCACTGTGCCTGGTTTGACTAATTTGAATGCACATCCTCTGTGTAGCTTATGTAGAAATTCTTCTGCTGTCAGTGCAAGGTAGAATATCAACATTGCCTTGGGCCAGAACAGATAAATACCAATAAGAAGTAATTTATTTCTGCATTTCCTTACTGCCGAATCAGTCAGGAGCATTTTTCAACCTAAGGCTGTCTATTTTCAAAAGGTAATGCTACAGTAGGTGGGGACTCCCCATGGCTAAGACAAGACTGGGTTCTTTTATTTTGGCTGTAGAATCAGAACTATTTAAACCTTTCTAGAAATCTCTTTCATGTCAACAATGTCTCTAGATGGCATCCTCATTATTTTTAATCATATCAGTCTTTGGGTGTATAAGGTACAAAATTGTCCCATCTGCAGCTTTCCCCTGCCCCCCAAATGTGTAGTATTGACCTTCTCATTAACTTCTAACAATTTGCATTACAAAAGTTTGTCAAATATTAAACAAAATATAATAGCCATTCCATCAGTTCCATCGATAGAGTCACAGTCCACTGCACCACTGTTACTGATTCTTAAAAACAACATTTATTTCTACTTATGTATCTGAGTGTTTGGCTGGCATGTATGTTTATACATGTATGCATGAGCATGAGCATACATGGTGCCCTTGGACTGGAGAAAAGGGCCTCAAATTTCCTGGAACAGGTGTTCGGGACCATTGTGTGGTTACTAGGAACTAAACCTGGGTCTTCTTCAAGAACAACAAATTCACTTAACCATTGAGCCATCTCTCCAGCCCCTGTAATTCCTTCTTTGAGGTAATTTCTCCTAGAGATAGTGAGCTACTGGGCATACGGTCGGATGGGATATTCTTGTTGCTATGGCTGGGACCTCATCCCAGTCTGATGGTTGTTAAGTTCATTTGTCCCAATACCTAACATTTGGTTTTTAATTTTTAACTTTAATTTAAATTTATTTTATGCAAGGTATTGAATCCACACCTGTCTTATGTATGCTAGAGAAATACTTTGCCAGTAAACTCCATCACCAGCCTTTCAATAGTTTATTAGTCAGTGTACCTTTAAAAAAAAATAGAGGTTCTGTTCTCAGCATCCATGTCAAGTGACTTACAACCTCCTGCAACTTTCATTCCAGAGGATCTGACACCCTCTTCTGACCTCTGTGGCCAACTGCATTCATCTACATATACTCAAGTGCACACCTGCATATAAAATAAAATAAGCCGGGCAGTGGCAGTGGTGGCTCATGCCTTTAATCCCAGCACTTGGGAGGCAGAGGTAGGTGGATTTCTGAGATTGAGGTCAGCCTGGTCTACACAGTGAGTTCCAGGACAGCCAGGGCTATATAGAGAAACCCTGTCTCAAAAATACAAAAATAAATAAATAAATAAATAAATAAAATTAGTCTAAAAATATTAGTTTACTTATTATTCTGTGCATACAAATGCATGATTGTTACTGTATGCACACAAATACAGATGATCTTTACTGTAGCAGTCATCACAGCTAAGACAGAAAATACTTCTATTCCTGCCAAGAAATGTCCTTTTTGTCATTTGCATCAATTCTCCATTACCCTGCAGCTTGAGAGACTTTCCCTCTTCTTTCTGTTGTTGTGGGTTTAGTCATCTTTTCTGGAATCTGTTGACTTAGAGTCATGCTTTATACAGATGTTCATGTCTAAGTCTTAAAATTTGGCACAATTTTTTTTTTTTTAATTCACTCATGCTATTGTGTATGTCAGTAGACGGGTTTTTTTCCTCTTTGCTGAGAAACATTTTATAGTGTGGCTAGACCACATTGTGTCTGTTCACCCTGATGATATTTTAGAGTGTTTCTAGCTGGGAGGTCTTACAAGTGAAGTGTGAATATTTGTTTCCATGACTATGCAGGCACAGTTTCATTTCATTTCTCTTATTTATTTCTTTATTGATTGTATGCAGTGCTGGGGATTGAACCCAGGCTATTGCACACACTAGGGGAGTGCTGGACCACTGAGTTGTATCATCAATCCCTAACCCTTTTATCGTTTAAAATAAACAAGATATACAATAAGTAAATAATAAATTAAGGTTTCTAGGCTACATGTAAGCATGATTTTAACATCATACTACACTGTTTTTCATGACTGTACCATTTCACATGACTATGAGCATCACCTGAGTATCTCCTTTGTTCTACTACTTGCCAACAGTTGGCAATAAGATTTTTTTTTTAAGCCGTATGTCATGTAGCCCAGGTTGGCCTCATATTGAACATGGCCTTAAAGTTTTTATTCTCCTGCTTGTGTTTCTTCAGTGCTACAGTCACAGATGTGGGTTACTATACTCAGTGTATATAGTGTTGGGGATTGAACTCAGGGTTTTGTGTACACTAGGCAAATATTCTACTAACTGAACTCCATCCTCCTCTTTACTTTTCGCTATTCTGGATATTGAATCATGCATACTAGGAAAATTACCACTGAGCTTCACCCCAGCCTCTTCATAATTTAAACTACTCTAATGGTTGGGCTGTAAGACCCCATGGAGCTTTTTAATAGTTGTGTTTATGGACACATAAGTATTTTGTCTTATAAAACACAGATCACTATTTTTAGCTTAGATTTAATATTTCATTGTATTGAGTTGTATGATTCATTTGTGTTTACTTGTAGGTATGTTTTTTTAAATAGATATACCAATTTAAGTATTTTATCCCAGTCTCGGCTTATTTTTTTTAACTTTGATTTTGATGATATATAACTTGTTATTTCTATTCTTATTGCTATTGTCATCAGTTAACACATATTCAGAGACTTAAACTCTACACATTTAAAGTTCTGAAGGCCAAAAGACTAGGCTAGGCTGGTCAGCTTGTATTCTATCCACAGGCTCCATTTCCTTGTGTTTTCCCACCATGTGAAGGTGTCTGCAACCCTGACCCCTTGGTGCTGTACCTCTCTGACTCCTGCTTCCCTCTTTGACTCTGACCTTCCTACAGCCATTGTACAAGGTCACTTGTCATTACAGTGGAACTCTCAGTGAAGTCAGGGTAGTCTTCCCATTTCAAAACCCTTAATCACAGTTTCACTGAATATCTTCCGAGAGAGTTGTTTTCACTAAATATTGTCTAAAAGAGCTATAACACTAAAGTCCTCAGAGAAGTCTCACCCTCCAGATGCCAGCCTGACTAGGTTCCTGTAGACCTTACCTGCTCTAGGCTCCAGTTGATCCCTTTCAGCTGGTGTGCAGTGGTGCATGAACATCCAAAGGGTTCTCTCCTTCTCTCTTTTTCCTATTCTTCTCTTTCTGTCTCTCGGGATGATAAAATTTTTTCTTGTGTAATTTTATACATTTATCTACTATGCTTAGGTTAGATTTTTGATGTGCTTCAACTCAATTTTATGGATACTGTTGACGTAAGGGTTGTAATTCATTTGATTGTTTTGCACTGTTTTTGTCAGTATCAATACTGAAAAGTCTATCTACTCAAATTGTTTACCTTCATATTTTTGTCAGCAATCAATTGGTCACTTATGCATGGATTGATTTGTATTCTATACTCTGATTTTGCTGAATGAAAATGTTATTGATTCAGCTCTTGGCTTAGAATCATGAGTGTTTCATGTCTTAATTTATATTTTTAGATATAAACTTCCATGGCTTTTCATGATATGAGTGTTTTTTTCAAACCTCCTCCAACACAATTTCCTGCCCAGCTTTTCTGAACATCTAGCAATGCCTTGAATGTACCATGCTCCTTTGATCTCAGGGTTCTCCAGATGTTTCTGTTTGGGCCGTGGGTACTGTTATTTTCACAGCATCTTGTTTATGTCATCTATTAGCCTATTATCATTTCCTTGGGTTATCAGCATGCGAGTCACTCTGCCTTCAAGTTACTATTACACATTCCTATATCCCCTCTTTGTGTAGGCTCCTAGATTGGGAATATTATAACTAGCCTACTTGTATCCCTTGGGAATATTATAACTAGCCTACTTGTATCCCTTGGTGCTTAGCATGTTTGTTTGTTAAATAACTAGGATTAACTTTCTGTCATGTAGTACAGGATTTATCCTTGTCCACAGCAACTGTACTTTATTGTGAAGAACAGAATGTGTATATAGGTACATGTGGAGGCCTAGAATAGATAGAGTATGTCTTTTTTGATTTCTTCCCAATTTATTTATTGACGTAGAATCTTTTGCTGAACCTGGAGATTGTCACCAATTTTGGCCAGTCTTGCTAGCTAGCTTATCCCAAGGATATTGTCTCTGTCTCCTGAGTGCTGTGATTATAGGCATCTGTTACAAACTCATGATTCTAAGCCACATCTGTTGGCTTGGCTTTTGTGTATGTTCTTAAATCTGAGTTATGGTCCTCACATTTGCATGATGAGAGCTTTATCCACTGAACCATTTCCCTGTCCCCATTTTTTAAAAATTAGGCAAAATGCCAATGTATTTTGTAGAGTATGTCTTTACAAAAGGATATTATTTTTTTTATTAGATATTTTCCTTATTTACATATAAATTTCTCTTTTCCCAGTTTCCCCTCCAAAAAACAAACAAACAAACAAACAAACCCCTGTTGCTTCCCCCCTTCCCATACCTGCCACCCCACCCTCTCCCACTTATTGGCCCTGACACTCCCCCACACTGGGGCACAAAACCCTCACAAGGCTGAGGTCCTCTCCTCCTATTGATGACTGAATTTGCAATCCTCTATTATACACATGCTGCCAGAACATTCAGTCCCACCATGTATAGTCCTTGGTTAGCAGTTGGGTCCCTGGGAGCTCTGAGGGTACTAGTTAGTTCATATTGTTGTTTGTCCTAAGGGGCTGCAAACCCTTCAGCTCCATAGATCCTACAAAAGGATATTCCAAGTGAAGTAATGTATCAAAGTTTTAATAAATGACCCTTAATACCTTTCATGGTGATCTTAAGTAGTTTATAGCAATCTGTTGGATAAATTGTTTAGGATAATCAAGATCATTCCGTATGTTTTCAATTTGATAAGGTTAAAGGAGGACAAGCCAGTGTTTAATTCAGATGTTCTATGTTCTTGGCAATAAACTATAATCTTTATTGTCATCATATAATTAAATTCCTCAAAAAACATGGGCTGTGGGAACAAGTATGCCAATGGTCAGAGAGATATAATCACAGTGTTAATCAAAGAGCATCTTAGTCAGGGTTTCTATTTCTGCACAAATATCATGACCAAGAAGCAAGTTGGGGAGTGTACTGGCTAGTTTTGTGTGTCAACTTGACACAGGCTGGAGTTATCACAGAGAAGTAAACTTCAGTTGGGGAAATGCCTCCATGAGATCCAGCTGTGGGGCATTTTCTCAATTAGTGATCAAAGGGGTGGTGCCATCCCTGGGCTGGAAGCCTTGGGTTGTATAAGAGAGCAGGATGAGCAAGCCAGGGGAAGCAAGCCAGTAAGAAACATCCCTCCATGGCCTCTGCATCAGCTCCTGCTTCCTGACCTGCTTGAGTTCCAGTCCTGACTTCCTCTGGTAATTAACAGCCATGTGGAAGTAAGCTGATTAAACCCTTTCCTCCCCAACTTGCTCCTTGGTCATGATGTTTGTGCAGGAATAGAAACCCTGACTAAGACAGGGAGGAAAGGGTTTATTCAGCTTACTTCCACATGGCTGTTGATCACCAGAGGAAGTCAGGACTGGAACTCAAGCAGGTCAGGAAGCAGGAGCTGATGCAGAGGCCATGGAGGGATGTTCCTTACTGGCTTGCTTTTTCCTGGCTTGCTCAGCCTGCTCTCTTATAGAACCCAGACTTCCAGCTCAGGGATGGCACCACCCACAAGGGGCCCTACCCCCTTAATCACTAATTAAAAAAATACCCCACAGCTGAATCTCATGGAGGTACTTCCTCAACTAAAACTCCCTTCTCTGTGATAACTCCAGCCTGTGTCAAGTTGACCCACAAAACCAGCCAGTACAAAAAACCTGTATTTAAATCTGGAGATATTTTAGTAAGATATATACACTAGTTATTCCCTCAAATTAACCTCAGCATGCCCTTAACTTTTAAAATTATGATCTTGTAGTGACTATGGGCATCACTAAACATCAGTTGTTCTCTGTTACTTAATTCCAAGTTAGTGGAATTTCTCAATGTATCATTAGGTAGCATGGCACTATGTTAGCATAGACCTGATATTGGTGTATTTGTGCTCTAGAATGATTCTAAAATGCTGTTCACAGAGAAGAGATCCAGGACAATTCCAAATTTGGTCTCAAATTGAGGTTTTTATTTTTACCATATTCCCCAAATTAATACATGCAAGATGAACTAGGGGAGGGGAGACAGAATGTTAGCTATGCCCATAACTCTGGGGCAGACCTCTAGGAAAATCTGACTGTAACCTGTTGAGAATTTTCTCTATGTTCTCTTACTTCTCCTTTTGAATCCACTGAAGTCAGGTTTGTGGAGATGCTTTTCCGGGGAAAGTTAAAATGATAATTTCCTTGTTCATTCTACTTTTGATAGACATTTCAACTGATGTTCTAAGCTTTTTGATTTTGACCCTTAAATTTATGATATATATTATAACATACACATACACACATATAACATATATATATTTGCATACACACACACACACACACACACACACACACACACACACACACACATACACACACACACACGTAAGGTAAGGTTTCCTAAGTAGTGAGATACCAAAATTAGAAAAAAGATGTCCCAAATTAGAATATATTATAATTATTAATTTCTTGTTTCCAATTAGAAATTAAAGCTCTCCAAGTGAAAGGATTTTTCTATTAGGAAATTAGTTGGAAAGAAATGACCTTTCAAGAGTCTAATTTATCTTCCAATGAAGCTTATAGGTCTTCTGTTGCATTCAGTTTTCTGGAGCCATAGAACAATGCCACAGAGCTGGTAATTTATAAACAGTAGAAGTTTATTTAGCTCACCATTCTACTGGCATTGTCTCAGCCTCTGATGGGGGTTTTCTTTTAGCATCACAGCCTGGGTGAGGGCATCCATGGTGAGACAGAATGGGTGTTCTAACTTTGTTTTCTCTCTTCTTACAAAGTTCTCATGGGTGCTTTGATTTAATGACCTTACCTAGCTGTAAGTGTCAGGCAGGCTACAATTATTATTAACATATGAGTTTTAGACTTAAGGTTGTTTTCCTCTCCTCTCCTCTCCTCTCCTCTCCTCTCCTCTTTTTTCTTCCTTTTCTCTCTCTCTCTCTCTCTCTCTCTCTCTCTCTCTC
>JADRCD010156054.1:696-14122 GCA_019843815.1 Montemys delectorum | reverse complement strand
TGTGTGTGTGTGTGTGTGTGTGTATGTGTGTGTGTGTGTGTGTGTGTGTGTATAAAACCCTAAAAGAATGGGGAAACAAAAGTTACTAAGCGTGACTGGTAAGAAAGATGTTCTGTAAGACTGACAGGTCTAAACAATGAAGGTCAGCTTCAGTTGGGTCTGCAAAATAACATTCAGAAGGTTCCTTTAAATATACACAAAAACACACATTTGATGTGTGAATTAGAAGGCTTTCTTTCTGAAATAAGCTCTCACACAACTTTAAATAAAGCCACAGGATAAGGGGAGATTGCAGAATTTCTATTCTCAGGCATTACTCATTCCTCCATGTATCCATTTCCCTCCACTGGGAATGGGGCTTGCAGTCCAAGCAAAGCAGCAGCAGGCTCCAGATTCCAGTGTCAGTCCATTTCCCTTCTGTGCACTTGCAGTTTGTAAGGACATGTACTAAAGTTACATCCAGAAGTCCCCTTTCCAAAGTTGTCTATGTAGAAAGACTAATAAATGTGGGTGAGTGATCACTTGTCCTTAAATTCTCATTTAAATTTTAACTCCTAATCTTGTCCACAGTGAAAAATCTGGAAGCATCCAAATGAAAATGAAAAAGAGAGGTCAAGCAGTGCAGAGCTTTGTGTTTCCATACAACATAGGTTAAGTTCTTTTTGATGAACTAAAGCATCACTTGAAGTGTGAATGGATACATTGGTACCTCTCAGTGGAGATGGCAAACTCCAGCCATAACATCAGAATCCTCCTTGAGATAAAATTAGGAAAGAATGAGAGGTGAGCCTCGATCTCACTTAATTGTGGTATTTTGAGGATATTTACAAAAACAACCAGTCTTCTGTTTGCTTCTATAGAGAATATTTGTAAACCACTCTTTTAAATTATACTCACAATTTAAACTGCTCATTTGAGCACTTAAGTAAATGTAAGTACATATATATCACCAACTTTTACCTGAAAGGCAGACATGTGGAAATTTAAGGCACCCTGTGAGATTCTAGAACACACAATTCTTTTTCTGTATAAAAGTATACATGGAGGAAAAGAGGAAGGAGGGAGGGAGGGAGGGAGAGACAGAGAGAGACAGAGACAGGGACAGAGAGAGACAGAGATGCAGAGCGACACAGAGAGAGAAGTGTGCAGGTGGTAGGCAATGTAACAATGTAAGTGGGTTAAAGGACCAGTCTGCTGGTCATAACAACAAAATAGAGTAACACATCAGCGAAAGGTGGACAAAGAGCATGATATTATAAAGAAAGTAACTTCTTACCAGTTAACGGCACACAGTACTTCTACCTGAATCCCAAGTAGTTCAATTTCAAGTGCTCAGAGCTGTGACAATTTAAGTTCTGGAGTGCAGTCTGTCAAATGCCAGAAGAGTTCACACCCTCCTGTACCTTTCATCAAGTTCCAGCTGTCCTGTTGCCTATTCTTCCTAATTTCTCTATCAGTGCCTTTCATAGACCTATATTTGAAATATTTGAACCAGGGTTAACCAGGTTCATGGTTGAGTAAAAAGAGCCATGTTATATCAATTATGCAAAGGCCCATTCCTGTCTCTCTTTCTCAAGTGATTTTTGAGAAAATACAGACAGATCAATGTCAAAAATACCTTTCTATATATTTGTGATAATTAGTAATGATATACAACAGTGCCCTTGAGGGTACACCTCTCAATATGTAATCAGAAATTGTGTGCAGAAAGTTCAAATGCATGCCAAACATATTCAATATCCAGGAATCCCTGCAGCAGCATGGGAGCTGTTACCTAGTTACTGATCTCACCTCACAACTAGCCAAAGCATAAATTGTCCCTTGAGCATCATTTTATCTATCTCCCTCATCCTCCTAGTACTGCATTGCTGTTGGCAGGAGTGGGGGAAGCCTCGGTCCTCAGGCTGAAATAATGTAAGCTACAGTAGACACTGACATTAACAACCACCTGGATTCTGCCACTCTCTCAGATTTATGCATATCTTCTTTCTCTTCCTCTGACTTGCATAAAGCCAAGCTATTACCTTTTTTCCTTTGAGTACTGGTTCTCCTGTTGCTGATAAATAAAGCTCATCCTCCAACCTCATTCTCCCTTCAGAGTACATCACTTAGTCATCAATGTGGACCATAAGTCCATCTATAATTTGCCTGCTATACAGCTAGCCAGTATTATCCATTAGTGATGAAGTTCTTGGAGTTTATGAGAAATCCTTCTATGATGGTTCTCACTTCTGAGATTTTATTGTACTTTTTTTCTTACAATACAAAATATTTTCATTCTACTTAACTTGTTATTTCATGTCTTCAAATTTATTATCTCAGTACAGATATATATTTTTCTAGGAAGGTGTTTCTGAAAAACAACGCTTTGATTACTACCCTTTTAGGCATTCACAGAAATCTCTATGCTAGAGATTTAAAAATTGCTTCAAGAATTTCACAGGCAAGAGAGATGAGTCAGAGGGTGGAGGCAAACCTGGAAAACTAAGTTTATCCTCTGGAACAAATGAGAATGTGGAAGATCCTACAAAGTTGGTCTCTGTATGCTGTGGCATATTTAATGCATATTTATGCAAGTGAATGCATACACACACACACACACACACACACACACACACACACACACACACACACAAGCACACAAGAAAATAAGTAAAATTTAACAACAATTTCATTTTATTTTAAACCTAAACATCCCTGATCTGTAGCTACATAAACTTGAAAAGTTAATCTCGCCCTGACATATTTTCACAAATCTTTCCATATAAGTGTAATCTCTATACTTTAAATTTGGGGGTTAAGAGGCTAAAGAAAAAACAAACATAATGTGTTTTGTATGTGTATGTGTTATGTAACATAATGTTACATAACATTGCTATTTTCTTAATGGGACAGTCAGCTCTAGTGCAGTTTAGCAATGAACCTCATCTTTTAAAGCACAATGTCTCTTCTTAGCCAGAGTTCCTAGCTCCGCGTGTAAGTTGTTTTGAGTCCGTTTGGACATGGCCTATCAAGAGAAGCAAACTGAGAAGTGCACATGTAGACCTCTCCATTCAAGTTCTCGCTCGCCAGACTCTTCACTACAATTTAATTGTACCCAGACAAGGGGTCATAGAGTTCATGTTGCCCGAAGGCACTTACAAAAAGCTCTTTGCTCACTCCTCTGTGTCTTATTTCTATAATGTTGTTTTTTTTTTTTTTTTATTAAAATACAATCCTTCATTAAAAAGGACATTTGGAGTGTGGTCAGTTGTGTATATCTTAGTACATGACTGACATCCTTTTGAGATTAGAATACAAACATGGACACAAAGAAAAATATCTGAACACAGGGGAAGAAAGGAGTAACCCAAGAAAACAAAAATTCTACACAAAACCTTTGACTTGATCTTCCAGCATCTAGAACTGTTAGAAAAATGTGTTTTTAATCCATTTGTGCTGCAAACTTCATTAACAAATAAAAGGAACATAGAATCAAAATAAGTGGAGTTATGTATACAACTTGAATAACTAATATTGTAAGAAAGGTGTCTGGTGAATTCTATTTTACAATAAAAAAAAAAATCTATATTTTCCCTCCATTACAACTCTCTGCTTTCCATGGTGTGTGAGATAGCTCTGAAGTGAAAATGGTGACAAATCAAAGGCTTATGAGTACATGTCTGCCCTTAAATAGCTCAGCTTAAAATGGACTGAAAGAGTATTTCTGTTCTCTTAACTCTGCCTTTTTCTTCTCCTGACTCTGCTACCAAACAGCCCACACATCCATTCTGTGTCCAAGACTTGCAAGGATGCTGATCTTCTGGATGAATGTTGTTCTTTTAGTTTTCTTTGGAAGGGAAATATATTCTTCTAAGTTTAAGCCTCTGAAAATGTTCTTGAATAATCTCCCTAAGAGCATTGCTGAAGTTTCACATAAAAGGGTATTCAGTTTCTGTGAATATGCTGGCCCAAATATTATGACACATCTGTGTTTGTATGTGATATGATATGAAAATAAAGCAAGCTTAAATGAAGTCTTAATTGTAAGATCCTACCACTTTGTTCAAACAATATCTATAAACATATATCTTTGGTTTTCATCAATAAAGCCTGTTGGAATTACATGTTAATGCATTTTTTAAATTACTATTTTACTTGTTTTCATTGATTTATGAGTACATTCTCAACAATAAAACATAGGTAGAAACATTTCAAACATTTCTTCTAATTTGATTTATTATACTCTTTGAAATATTTTTATGCATACTTTGTGGAACTTATTAAGATTTTATTTCATTATTTATGTTCTTAACATCACATTTAAAATATTTCTTCATAGTCTCAACATGTCTTGTGATATCTAATAGGCTTATTTTTATCACTTTAGAAACATACTGAAACTGTTGTTTAATTTATCATAGTCGTAAATGATAACTGTAGGAGAGTATTACTTGCAGGTGTTCGACATACTAGAAAATGTTGTGGGCTTTTATCACAACTACTTACAGTTACATGTAAGTTGTAATGTGAATTAAGAATGTGTAGCCTCATTTTAATTGATCTAGTATTGTGAGACAAATCTTTAATACAGGAAATATTCCATGAAATGGGAGGACAAAATAGTTCATTATTTAAGAATTAGAAAATTATACCAGAAGTATTTGTCTTAAATTTTGATTGTGGTAAGCATAAATTCTAAAAATGCTCCTAAAAGATGTTTCACCGTAATCATAAGAATGTATGGGCACAGTCAGTATTCATGTGACCCTATTCTTCTGAAATTAGGAAGACTGTGATATAGGTTTAATCTAATAATAGGAGTCTCTAAAATAAGCCAAAAAATCAAAAGTTTTCTCTAGCAGGCAGCATAAAGGAAAAGCAAAGCTTTCAGAGGAAGTGAGAATAAATCAGCATTGTTACTGGCTCAAAGATGGACGTGCCACGTAAGGAAGACCAAAAAGGATGGTCTCCAGGAGAAAATTGCATCACACTTTCCTCATTTGCAGTCCAGGTCTGAGCAACATATTGTTTCTGGTGGGCAAGACTAAGAAGCCAACAGTTAGAATGCTATAGGCAAACCCATATCCTCTTAACACTCATTTCAAAGATCTCATCACTTTCCAGTTGGAAATATGAGGCGGTCAGGAGACAAAGTTCATCAAGAGAGGAGAATAAGTAGAGTTACTTAATTGGGCTGTAATTTGAGCAATTCCTGCTTTAAAAAAAAACCACAACTGTGCTTTATATACAAAGGAGAGATCCTTGAGATGCAACACACTGAGGGAGAATCATCTTAAGTGAAAAAGCTGGTCACACAATCAAGGCAGATGACCTCAGGAAAGAAAGCGGCAATATCACCCCCTAAATCCACAAAATAATAGACCTGTTAGCACTTTACTGTTGGATCTCTAACATAAAATTGTGAGATAATAAAATTTAGTTGTTCCCACTTTCCTCTTTGTATTTTTAATAGGAAACCCTAGCACAACAGTATTTATTTAATGTTTTCAGGGTGAAACCATATTTTAATGGAGAACACAAAAGAACTGAAAAAGTTTAAGTTGTCTCCTAAGAATGCAAGCAGTAGAATTTGTACCCATAATTCATTGCTTTTTATATCTTCAACTAAGCTACATTATCCATTAATAGAATTCACTGTTCATCATTGTCTTAGTCAATGTTCCATTGCTGTGAAGAGACACCATGACCAAGGCAACTCTTATGAAAGAAAACAATTAGGGTCTTGTTAACAGTTTTAGAATTTAGTTCATTATTATCCTGGTGGAAAGCAGGAAGGCACAGTGCTGCAGCAGCAACAGGAGAGTCTTATACTCTGATCTGCCGGCAGAAGAGAGTAAGCAAAGGCTCGAGTTGTGCTTTTGAAACCTTAAAGTTCATTCCCAGTGAAATGCTTCCAACAAGGACACACTTTCTAACAGTCTCAAATAGTTCCAAGCATTTAAACATATGAGTCTGTGGGGCTATTCCATTCAGTCTCCCACAGTCATAATACAACCTATAAACCAATTAACTGTAACTTTCATAGATAAAGCAGGATATAAGATACTATTCCCACAAACACAGAAGATAAAAGGCTTTTCATGAATAATTTGAGTAATAGAATATCATAAAATTTACTAAGTTCTTAGTTTTTCCTTCATATTTTCAAGTTTAAATCTAGAAACAACATTTATTTTAAGATACTAAATATTGACACAGACAAAATATTTGAATATTTAAAAAAAATGTCTTTAATCTTTTTACAGTCCAGTCCTTATCCCCTTCTGGCCCTCCCTTTGGAAGTTCTTCATCTCATTCCTCCTACCTGAGCTCACATCTCCAAAAGGATGTCCCCATCTCACTATCTTACTCCACCCCACCCAACCCCGCCAGGCCTTCCCACTCCCTGGAGCCTCAAGTCTCTCAAGGGTTAGGTGCTGCTTCTCTCACTCAGGCCAGACCAGGTAGTTCTCTGGTGTATATGTGTCAGAGGCCTCAGACTAGATCGTGTGTGCTGCCTAATTGTGGCTCAGTATCTGAGAGATCTCAGAGGTCCAGGTTAATTGAGATTGCTGGCTACCTATAGGGTTGCCTGTCTCCTCAACTTCTTTCAGCATTTCCCTAATTCAGCTACAGGGGTCCCTGGTTGGATGTAGGTATCAGCATCTGTCTTGGCCAGCTGTTTGTTGAGTCTCACAGAAGGCAGCCATGCTAGGCTCCTGTCTGTAAGCACACTATACCATCATTAATAGTGACAGGTCTTCGAGCCTCCCCTTGAGATGGATCCCAAGTTGGTCCAGTCACCAGACCTTCTTTCCCTCAAGCTCTTCTCCAATTTTGTTCCTGCAGTTCTTTTAGACAGGGATAATTCTGGGTCAGAGTTTTTGACTCAGGGATCCTTCCACTTGATGCCCTGTCTTACTACAAGTTGCCTCTCCCCACTGTTGGACACTTCATCCAAGATTCCACTTTTGGAGTCCTTAGAGTCTTTTACCTCCCAGGTGTCTGGTACATTGTAGAAGGTCCCCCCCTTCCCCCTCCTGAGGTTGCCTGTTTCCATTCATCTTGCTGGCCCTCAGGGCTTTGCTCCTGTTGTGCCCCCAATACCTGATCTGTGTTCCCCCTTTCTCCTCCCCCTCCTCTCTCCCAACCACGTCCCTCCCTCCACCTCCTGTGGTGATTGCTTTCTGCTTCCCCCCAAGTGAGATTGAAGCATCCTCACTTGGGTCCTTCAGCTTGTTAACCTTCTTGAGTTCTGTGGATTGTATTCTGTAGTTTTTGACTAATGTCCACTTCTTAGTGAGTGCATACCATGCATGTCCTTTTGGGTCTGACTTAGCTTTCTCAGGATACTTTCTAATTCTATCCATTTGCCTGCAAAACTCATATTTTATGTCTATAATTTCCTTGTACTTCCATGAAAGCCTAGTTTCAATTTTAAATGTTTCAACTTGAATAAAATATGCTAAACTAGTATTTTACTTGGAATTATACATATATAGATATATATATACATGTTCAAGAGAATATATTTATTATATTTCAAGGGAAACACTGTCACTTTCACCAATAATCTTAATCATATTTGCTGTAGATACTGCTTTTATTTGGAACTTATATTCAATGTATATCATAACTACCTTAAAACAAGTTTTGATAACTATAAAAACAGAACAGAAGAAAACAAAAAAAAAGCAGCAATTAGGGGTGAATATAAAGAGAACTTGATTCAAGAAATAATGGATATTTGAAGCAAATAACTAAGTGGAAAATGATCTCAGAGTTTCCTAACAGGTCAAGTGAAATTTTTAAAAAGGCAACATAGACCTGTTTATATATATATATATATATATATATATATATATATATATATGTATATATATATATATATGTTTATATACTTATATGTATATATAAATGCTATAGTTAGACCTCGCAAGTGGCTTATTAAGGGAAAAATAAATGCTTTTCTTTCTAAGGAACAAACACAAATTATGAAGCCAATTTTTGAATTCAAGATGACCACATTTTTAGGAAAAAAGGCTATAATGTATTCATACTTGGAAACTGAAATGAGAACCCCTCCCCAAAACTTAGAGGAGATAGTTTATGAAATCTTTTAAGTGTGCTTTGAGTTTAGCAGAAATAAGAAATGGAGCATTGCAGAGATTTTTTTTTTTTTTACAAAATTCTATTATTTGATGAAATTGGCTATTTTCTTTTTTCTTACCTTTATCTGTATGTTATCTTCATCCCCATAGAATCAGCATATTATAGAAAATCATACATCCCTTATGGGCCTCAGTTTATTAAGACCTCAATTTTTTTTTGAAAAAGTAAATGAGGATACTTCAGAGACAGTAAAATAAAGGAAAAATTTAAAATGGACAAATCATTTGAGTTCAATATTACCTGTATTAGGAAAAGAAAAGATTGTGCTACAAAGACTGTAAAGATAGAAAGAAGGCATGGATGATAAGAGAAGATCTGCCTTCTCCAGGAGATTTGGTACACCTGATTAAAATGAAGTTCAGATGAAATGTAACAAAGGATCCCTTAAACTAGAACAGACAATGGGGAACTGAAAAGTAGGAAGGAAAGATTTCCCCCTCCTCTTAGATAGGTACTGCTTCTGGGTTCATAGTCCCAGATAATATGGAGGCCCTGAAATCATGTTGATCAGCATGGTCAACAATCAAGATGATAAGCTGGGAATAAATTAAAACAGAGTAAAGCTAAACAAGAATTTTCATGATCTTTTATATCCATCCATGACTATATGTAACCTCTTCTCCATTCTAAGATTAATAAGTTCCATTTACTCACATAATCATATCTCATTATAACTCAATGTAGATGGATTTAGTAAAATGTAGAGGCTTGCTCAGACCTGCTGCACAGTCCTGCAAATCCAGAAAGAAATGGTGGTGATTGGGTTAAGAACACAGATTTGCTAAAGTCTGTAAAATAAACCACAAAACTTCAGGTATGTAGCTTATAATATGTATACTTACTTATATGTACATACTCATTTGAAATTGTATAGATACATATGTGTAAACAAATAACACACTTAAGAATTCTCCCAGAACTGTTTTCTAAACTTATCTAGTATTTTAGGGTACAAACAGAATGCTTCTTTTGGAAAAACTTTTATACAATTATGAAATCTCTCATTCACTTAATTTTATATAACTGAAACAGTTCTTAATAATTTTCATTTAAATTTTATGTGCTTTGTATACATGGAAGACAACAATATTCATGGTCTATGAAAGCAAATCACATCTCCTTTATCCTTTTTAAAAATAAATAATCTGACTAATAGCAATATTTATAGGTTTACAAATACACAGCTGTACAAACATATAACCATAAGTGTATTGAGCCACAGTTACATGATAAAAATAAACAGGGACTTATCATTTTGAAATTGCCAAGAAGAATTTTAATTATTTAAAAAATTCTTGTACCAATTATAACTAAGGAGATCTTCTCTCATTACTGTAGAAAACACTGAAGCAAAAGTATTTAGAACAGTGGCTCAAGGTCACACAGATCATATGACTTATTTTTGACCTTGAAGTCAACTCTCAGCATGGTGCTTTTAACCAATCAACTGTATTTCACTACTTTGATTGAGGGAGTTACACTATAGAATATGAAAATCAAAGAACAATGTACTACATTTGTGCATAGAATACTCCCTTCCTCACAGAGGTTGAGTCTGGGTTGAGAGGCAAAGAATGAAAATAGATTCACTCCTTTGATGATGTCATTTCAGGCAACAAGAAAAGTGTGTGGCAGTGATGTAGGTTCAAGTTCAGTTTCAATGAAATTCTAAGGGAGGGACAGCTATATGAGAAACTCAAAAATGAAACAAGATTACCCCTTGCCTTTAAATATCTGAATGGAGACTTTGAATTGCATATTTCATTTGGTAAGCATACAATGTAGGAAAATGGATAATGAAAAAAGTTATATATATACACACATAATCACTAGACACATCTAAACTGTTAAAGCAAAACAATTCTTTAGTTTTTTAAAAAATTATGTAACCTTGTACCAACATATTGATCTTCTTAGGTCCCTATTTTCTTATAAATATAGAATAAAATTTTAATTATTATTGATTAAATGAAATATATAAATCTCAAATCAAAAACTCATTGAACAAGTAACATCAAATGTTTAAGTTTTAGAGTTCTAAGCACATGGATCAACATGTACAACGAATTCAAGGTGAGAACATAGGTCATTAAGCAAAAAGGTAATAGACAAACTGTAATTAAGTTACTGTAAAAACAACTCAAGGGGTAATAAGGGATAAACATAGGCAGAATTCAGATATGGGTAAAATACAGAACCATGATGGACAGAAAACAAAAATGGAGGGAAGGATCTTGAAGTGAGGAAGACAAGATAAACTCCAAATATGTTGAACTTTGAGATATAAAATATTATAAAGTAATACTCTGAGCCACTTAATATATAAAGGCTAAATAACCTAGAAAAAGGTTCTGAGCAGACCTTGGGCACAAGCTCCACAAGCCAGTCCACAACACCCAGAGGAAGATCCATTCTCAGGCTCTCTGATACAACCAGGATCAGAGGTGAGGAGGACCCAACATCTGTCCCAATACTGGGAGTAACTGGGACCAGCAGGACCAGGCACACAGGAAATCCACCAGCCCAGTGGCTCAGGTTCCTGCCAGTCTCTCTGGGCTGGTGTCTTGAGCAGACCTTGGTTGCAATCTCTGCAGCCAGTCCCACAAAACCCAGAGGAAGCCCCACTCCCAGGTATTCTAACAAGCCCAGGATCACAGGATCACAGAATCACAGGATCACAGAGATAGCTTGACTCTGAGGAGTTCTGACACAACCAGGATCACAAGAAGGACAGGCTCCAGTCAGATTTAGCAAGGGCAAGTAGCATTAGAAGTAACCAGATGTAGGGGGGCAAGCATAAGAAAATAAACACCACAAATCAAGATTACTTGGCATCATCAGCATCCAACTCTCCCACCGTAGCAAGTCCTGGACACACCATTACATTGGAAAAGTAAGATTCAGAAATAAAATCACTTCTTATGGTGATGATACAGGACTTTAAGAAAGACATAAATAGCACCCTCAAAGAAATTTAGGAGAACACAGGTATACAGCTAGAAGCCGTTCAAGAGGAAACACAAAAATCCCTTAAAGAACATCAGGAAAACACAATCAAACAAGTGAAGGAAATGAGCAAAACCATCCAGAATCTAAAAGTGGAAATAGAAACAATAAAGAAATCAGAAAGAGAGACAGCCCTGCAGATACAAAACCTAGGAAAGAAACCAGGAGTCATAGATGCAAACATCACCAACAGAATACAAGAGATAGAAGAGAGAATCTCAGGGGCAGAAGACACCATAGAAAACATTGATACAACAGTCAAAGAAAATGTGAAAAGCAAAAAGCTCTAACCCATTGCATCCAGGAAATCCAGGACGCAATGAGAAAACCAAACCTAAGGATAATAGGTATAGAAGCCAGTGAAGATTCCCAATGTAATGGGCCAGTAAATATCTTCAACAAAATTGTAGAAGAAAACTTCCCTAACCTAAAGAAAGAGATGTCCATGAACATACAAGAAGCCTATAGAACTCCAAATAGACTGGACCAGAAAAGAAATTCCTCCTGTCACATAATAATCAAAACATCAAATGCACTAAACAAAGAAAGAATTTTAAAAGCAGTAAGGGAAAAATGTCAAGTAACATATAAATACAGGCCTATCAGAATTACAGTGGACTTCTCACCAGAGATTATGAAAGCTAGAAGACCCTGCGCAGATGTCATATAGACCCTACAAGAACACAAATGCCAGCCCAGGCTACTGTACCTAGCAAAACTCTCAATTACCATAGATGAAGAAAACAAGATATTCCATGACAAAACAAAATTTACACAATATCTTCCCACAAATCCAGCCCTACAAAGGATAACAGGTGGAAAACATCAACATAAGGAGTAAAATCCACACAAACCTTATTCTACCTCTTACAAGAAAAACAACAGGAAGTGACAATTACTTTTTCTTAATATCTTAATATGAAAATTAATATTACCAACATATCCTAATCAATTGAAATTCAAAAACACGAGGAATAAGAAATTTGTTGAGGCTTCAGGAAGTGCAGGGGAGTCACAGGACTGCAGGGACAGGAGCATCTCAACTTCCAAGGGACAGAGCTGGCTCAGCAAACACCTCTGCCCCCTGCCTGCTAGGGGAGGACTTCCCCCCAAGGCCAGCTGCAGCCCAAGGACTCAGGTGAGATCCACCATTTTTTTCTCTGGGGTCTTGCTAGGGCAGGACCCGCCAGGGGACATAGACCTCAGGAAGTGCAGGGGAGTCACAGCACTGCAGAGACAGGAGTCTCTCAGCGTCCAAGGGACAGAGCTGGCTCAGCGATCACCTCTGCCCCCTCCCTGCGAGAAGAAGGCCTGCATCCTGAGCAGGCTTTAGCCCCAGGAATCAGCCGGGAGGCATAGGCTTCAGGAAGTGCAGGGGAGTCACAGGACTGCAGGGACAGGAGCCTCTCAGCTTCTGAGCTACAGAGCTGGATCAGCGAACATCTCTGCCCCCTCCCTGGGAGCACAGGGCTTCCCTCCAGGACAAGCTTCAGACCAAGTACTCAGGTGGGACCAGCTGGGAGGCACAGGCCTCAGGAGTAGAAGGGGAGTTGCAGGGCAGCAAGGAAAGATCAAGCTCTAAGACACCAAGAACTTCTAACACCAGAGATCAAGAGATGGCGAAAGGCAAACGCAAGAATCCTACCAACAGAAACCAAGACTGCTTGGCTTCACCAGAACCTAGTACTCCCACCTCAGCAAGCCCTGGATATCCCAAAACACCAGAAAAGCAAGATTTGGATCTAAAGACTCATCTCACAATGCTGATAGAGGAACTTAAGAAGGACATGAATAACTCCCTTAAAGAAATACAGGAGAAAACAGATAAAGAGATACAAGCCCTTAAAGAGGAAACAAAAAAATCCCATAAAGAATTACAGGAGATCACAAGTAAACAAATAGAAGCCCTTAAAGAGCAAACCCAAAAATCCCTTAAGGAATTGCAGGAAAACACAAACAAACAGGTGAAGGATCTGAATAAAACCATTCAGGACCTAAAAATGGAAGTAGAAACAATAAAGAAATCACAAAAGGAGACAACCCTGGAGTTAGAAATCTTAGGAAAAAAGTCAGGAAACATAGATGCAAGCATCACCAACAGAATACAAGAGATAGAAGAGAGAATCTCAGGGGCAGAAGATAACATGGACAACATTGACAGAACAATCAAAGAAAATGCAAAATGCAAAAAGACCCTAACCCAAAACATCCAGGAAATCCAGGACACAATGAGAAGACCAAACCTAAGGATAATAGGTGTAGAAGA
>JADRCD010156041.1:0-12189 GCA_019843815.1 Montemys delectorum | reverse complement strand
CAGTAGCTGCACAGGACGGGGTAGAGCCTCAGGAGGCGCCCCATCTCCATGTTTGCTGAAATGTTGAGAGGCTGGCTCTCGTGCAGGTCTTATGCAGACAACCACAGGTGCCTGGCCTTGTGAGTGCAACCGCCCTGCCATATCCAGATAACAGTTTCCCAGCGTTCCTCCCTGTCTCCCAGTCTTCTGACTTTTGAAGTCTTCTACTCCCTCTTCCACAATGTTCCTTCAACCTTGAAAGTGGAATAAAGATGTCCAATTTAGGCCTAGTTTCTCTTTAATTTTTTTTATTGTGTTCCTTGGCCACTAGACAATTAGAAACTTTGTTGGTCTTGTTCACTGCTAGAGTCCAGAACCTCATGAGTACTTTGTGTGTGTGTGTACATTGAATGTTAAATAAATGTTTGCATAAATGACTGAAAGGAAGGGAGTAGATATTTCTAACAAATCTTCAAACTATTCCTGCTTTTCCAAACTGTACTTCCACTTTTGGAAATTTATTTTGAGAAAAACTGAACAAGTGCAAACATTTGTCACTGTAGCTATTCATTATAACATTCAATTTTAATAGCGAAGAACTAAACGCACCCTAACAGTTGTGTTAGAGGAAATTTGAGGCATAGCTCCAGGAGGACTCTGTTCACCCTTGCGTCCAGAAGGCCACTGACTCCCACCCAGGATCTAGCAGACCTGTGGGCTTCATAGCATCATAGGAAATTTCCAGCTAGATGGCAGGGTTATCTTAGGTCACTTCTAACCATGGATTCTAATTACAGCTCTTCAAACCTCCAGGGCTTAATTTTCAAAGTTTTACAGCAGCCTTTGAACTGTTCCTGGGGCCTCATTATTGTCAGTGTTCTCCACCAAGGGCCTATATGCAGGGTGTTTTGGGAAAAGAGAAGCGACTAAAGGAGAGAAGGAAGAGAAGTAGACACATCAGGAAACCCCAGGGAGCAGACTTTTAATTAAAACCCAGCTGAGCAATTTGCATCAGTGAGTTTCACCCTTCGAAAGAAAAGAGTAGCCTTAGGAAGGGCTGCCTGGAGTGGGCTTGCTCCTCCCTCCCAGGTGCTGTTTACTATAGACATTGAAGTACACATCACAGCAGACAACAGCACCTTCCTATGGGGACTCCTGCTTGAGTGTGCCAACCTGAGTTCATTGCAACTGACAACTTGACCAATTCACAATGTCTAACATTGATTGCTGGGGGAAACAAGAGCTTTAGCCCCACCTTTTTCTCTCCTAAGACGAAACTAATGTTTTTACCTCGTTCAGGATTATTTATAATTCCAGTACTCAATCTTAAGTATATGTGTTCCGTAATCTAAGAATTCCTGAGCTAAAAGTTGCTTAAACTTATTTTGTGTCTTCATTCATATAAGTAAGAACACACAGAAAATGCCTCTAAGTGACAAAAAGTAGGTTGCTTTACCTAATGGTCCCTATCTCAACTCTACCTAGACCACTAGTGGCTTCATTTATTTAACCGATATACATTGAATTCTGCTTATGTAACACACAGGTTGGCTGTTGGAAAAGGCTATACCCAAGGTGAAGCAAGAATGATTTCTACTTTCTTATCGTGTATATCCTGGATATAATTATGTGTTTGCTTCTGTGTCTGATTCTAAAATACTAGCTGGCCAAGAGTTAGAGCTTCATGATCCAAGCAGAGCTAACATAAATAAGATTTAACCCCTCGTTAGGTTTCCAAACATTCTAACAAATGGAGAGAATTCTTGTAGGAAGAGGTTGTAACATTGCTGCGATATTTTGCCAGGGTTGTGACAGGAATATATGCAGTGTACTGCTCTGCCCCAGCTTCTTGGTTAGTAAGCAACAGAAAAGAAATCCTTGGGATGCTTCACAAGAAAGGGAAATATTAGAAAACATCTGAAGAACTGTACTGTGCTTGAACTGCCACCCCTCACAAAGGCTCTTTTTTAAAATGTTAGTTCCCAGTGGGTAGCTACATTTTTGGATACTGTACATCGTTAGGAGGTAGTGCCTAGCAGAGAGAAGTAGGTCACTTGGGGTAACTGTTGTAGCTCTGCTCGTAGCTTCTGCCACACTTCACATTGTACCTGTGAACAGCTGTCTATTCTCTGCCCCATAGCCCCACCACCGAGAATCACTGATCTCATGCTTTCCTTTTAAAACCATCAAATCATAAACCAAAGGTAAATATTTGTTGACTTTTTTCTCTGCCAAATATTTTCTTTTGGTCATAATGATGCAGATGTGACTAAGGCAGCCATTGCTGATAGAACATATGGAGACCTGGGTTTGAACATGTTAGGATCCAGCATCTACAAGTTCAAACACCACAGGGAGGAAAAATGCTATGAGGAGAGTTGGATTATAATTCTAGGGCTATAGACATTGGCCACTTGAGGTCACTAACAGGATGAATCATTCTTTAAACTATCTCTGTTTCATCTGTTACAGATTCAACATCCTGATGGCCCTGGACTGACTGGCTGAGCTTTAGCTGCAAGAGTTACAGGAAAAGATATGTAGTTGAAATTTTTAGCTATTGAACTGTAAAGAAATTATTTTCCACTCATTTAGGGTACTTTAAACTAAATCAGGCCTAAATGATGAGTGAGAGAGAGGAGATAAAAGATGTATAGAAAGACAGAGGGACAGAGACAGACTGGGAGGGTGGAGGAGATATGGGGGGAAGGCATGGAGAAGGAAGGAGGCTATTCCTCTTCTTGTGTTTGGTTAAAGTTAAACAGAGTGAACTGAGAGGGAAAAAAGGTAGTCTATATTATGAAAATGATCCTTGAGCTAATTATATTACTTTGCCTTATTAATATTCTGTCTCATCCTTCCTCTCCACAAACTTTATAATTTCAGAGAAAGTAAATTTAACTGATATTTTTCTCCTTTTGACCCACATCACAATTTCTCTTGATGCACTGGATTAATTAGTTTTAAAGATTTTTATCTTCTGTGTGTGTGTGTGTGTGTGTGTGTGTGTGTGTGCGTGTGTATGTGTGTGTGTATCTATGTTTACCTGTATGTAGGTACATGCATATGAGTCAGATTCCCCTGGAGCTGGAATTAAAGGCCACCTAGAAGCTGTCCCATATGAATGCTGGATCCTTTGTCAGAGGAGTATGTGTTGTGACCGCTGAGCCATCTCTCTAGCTCCTTCTTAGTGGGTTCCTTACAACTCTACGTAACTATCTTATTGCTTTAGCAAACAAGCCCTTCCCTTGGTGCTCTACCCTTGAAGTTTCCTGCTTCTCCCCACTTCTCAGTGTATCAAGGACATTTTGACCTTGATGTCTCAGATTCCTCACCTCCCCGAACCCATCTCACTGGGTTCTAGGTCACTGTCTTCCCACTTTACCAATAGCTTCCACTGCCTTCATTAACCATAGCTTTCCATTTAACGTTCAGTAACATATGTCTATTGATCTATTTCCTGATGACCTTTGGAAAAGCATTTCTTTACCACAGTTCAGTGACACTATAATAAGTTCAGGCTTTTGTCTTATCTATGCGGTCTAGTCTCTTCTCCCAATGTCATCACCTTGCCTTAAAGTAGTAGCCGGTAGCATTTTCTTCTTAAATAATTCCATTTGGCCCAAATTTTTGAGTGTCATATATATTCTGATAAGTTCTGAATTGTATTTTTAGTCCTAACCCCTGCACTGAGGTCTAGATAGGCACCTATTATGATTCCTATGCAAGATATCTAACATCTCCGCATGGCCTTTTCCTCAGATAAAAATCTAGACTCATATATTAAAATTTTGATATTTTTCTTCGTTTTTATTTTAACATTTACCATTACCTCATTTGAACATGTGAATACCGGTGATAGTAGAATACCCAAGGTACAAGTCAGAGACCACATGAAGCTCAAGAAGAAGGAAGACCAAAGTGTGGATGCTTCAGTCCTTCTTAGAAGAGGGAACGAAATACTCAAAGGAGGAAATATGGGGACAAATTGTGGATCAGAGACTGAAGGAAAGGCCATCTAGAGGCTGTCCCACCTAGGGATCCATCCCATATACAGACACCAAACGCAGATATTACAGAGGATGCCAAGAAGTTCTTGCTGACAGGAGCTGTTTCCTGAGAGGCTCTGCCAGAGCCTGACAAATACAGATGTAGATGCTCACAGTCAACCATTGGACTGAGCGCGGGGTCCCCAATGGAGGAGTTAAAGAAAGGACTGAAGGAACTGAAGGGGTTTGCAACCCGCAGGAAGAACAACAATATCAACAAACCAGACCTCCCAGAGCTCCCAGGGACTGAACCGCCAACCAAAGAGTACCCATGGAGGGACCCATGGCTCCATTGGCATATGTAGCAGAGAATAGCCTTGTCAGACATCAATGGTAGGAGAGGCCCTTGGTCCTGTGAAGGCTCGATGCCCAAGTGTAGAGGAGGCAGGAGTGGGTGGGTAGATGGGTAAGCACTCTCATAGAAGCATGGGTAGAGAGGATGGGGTGGGGGTTTCTGGAAGGGAAACCAGGAAAGGAATAACATTTGAATAGTAAATAAATAAATTAAATTAAGTATCAAAAAACAAAACAAAACAAAACCAAACCCATTTCATCCTCGGTCTCTACTTCCAGCTCCCTGTCACGTTCCACTCATCATCCAAGGATATTCGTCCCATCTCACAAGCATAGAGGATCACACTTTCTAAAGAGCATAACGTTTTGTGCCTTTATTTCCATTCTTCTTTCCTTCTCTTAATGCATTGTTAAGCATGTCTAGGGATTTGCTGAAGATAGGACTGAGTGGATATCTTATTTTTCTTGAGTTTAACATAAGCACTTATGATATTTTAATGATGAGTATAATTCTTGCAGGAGGTCTCTAACAGTGGAAATACTATTTCTTGCAGAGAATTTTTTTCTATTACAATACTGTACATATTTAATCATGAATGTAAATTTAATGTGTCCAACTTGATTTTGGCATGATGAGAACTTCCTTTCTTAACAGGAAGACTAATAAAATAAGGAAGTCAATTCATAACCTAGAGAGGAAAGCCAGTGACATATAGAAAAAAATTCTCAGTATGGATTAAAAAAAGTCGGAAAAGTAAAAAAGGAAATTAGATTTTGAAAAATGGGAACTTTGGAAATTAAATGCTTAATGTTTTAGGAAGCATAGTGGATCTCCTTATGAGAGCTCATTCCTGTAGTCAAGCATGAAGGGAGAGACAGGAAGAGAGCTGCATTAGTCTACCCTGGGTTATACAGTGAGTTCAGTCCACTCGGAGCTGTGGAGTAGGATTCTGTCTCACAAAACAGAAAATAAATAACCAAAAACCAAAGCTGAACTAAAACCAACCAACCAACCAACCAGACACACAATAGAAAGCATCACTAATAGATCCACTCAGAGGTAAGAATTGTGTCTAAAATTGAGAAACTTTGCAAAGAAATATATTTATGACTTGTATACTAAAATTCCAAAACAACAAAAAAAGAGGGCCCAAAGACCTACTGACTCAAATTGGTAATATTCCCTATAAATTGAAGGTGACAATATTTTATTATTTGTTTAGAGGTAAAATCATATATCCCCAGCTGGCCTGTGATTCACTGTCTAGCCTGGGCTGGCTCAAATGCATGACTCCTCTTCCCCAACCTCGTGTATACTAAGACTGAGCTTTAAAATGTTATATAAATTTCCTCAAAGATTTAACACAATCTTAATAAAAAAACTCCTAACAAGACTCTTTTTTTAGAACTTGACAAGCTAATACTAGACTTTATATGGAAAAATCAAAGAAGCTAGAAGAGCTGAGACAACTGTGAAACAGGTAAAGTAGGAGAATGTAGAAGCATCATTTTCAGACTTTAATTAATCAAGATGTAAAAGCAAAGATTAACACACAAAGTTATGTCAGTGTGGTGCTGCGGAAAGGGCAAACACACACTTCAGTGTAACAAATCCAGTCCACAGATGCACTCACATATATGTAACTATACATATTGTCACATATATATATATCATACAATATATTATATATTGTATATTGTATTGTATATTATGTATGTTTTTATAAAAGTAAAAAAAATTCAGTAAAATATAATCTTTCAACAAATGGTTCTTATAGATTTGAAAGTCCATGTTTAAAAAAATAACTAGATTGATACTTTCACACCATGTACAAAAACTAAATCCAAATTTTGATAAAAAGTATAAAAATATGTCAAATGTTAAAAAAAATCTGAAAAAAATAGGACAAAATAGTAAATATCGTAAGTTGAGCCAAAACATATTAGACATGACCGCAGATCCCAAACTATGAAGAAAGAAATTGGAAAGTCATAGTTCATCAAAATTTAAAATCTTTTTGCTTTGGGGAGCTGGAAAAATGGCCCAGTGGTTAAGAGTTTGCAGGGCTTTCACGGAGAACCAAAGTTTAGTTCCTCTCACACATGATAGGCAACTCACAACAACCTGGAACTCCAGCAACACAAGCAAAGACAGTTAGGACCATTTTGGTCTTTTTCCTACTTCCCAAGATCTAATTCTTCTCCACTACTAAGAATACTATCTATTGTTTTACCAGTTTGCAATCCCACCAGCAGTGGAGGAGTGTTCCTCTATTGTTTTATAAGTACTAAGAAATAATTTTAATATTAGTGTGTACACTTTATAAACATGTCTATATTGTTAAATAATCATCAGTAAAACAACACATCATGCTTTATAGATAACATTTTTTTTCTGCTTTTCAGTTTCTTTGAATTTTAAAGCTTTATCCTGTGAGCATGTATCACCTTTTAACCTAGAAAAATCTATAGCTTAAAAAAAAAAACTTCACAGGAACATAATGAGAAAATGTCTTGTTTATAAATGGGGTAAAAAATATTACTGTACTTTTAATTGACAACAAGTTGATAATGGTCAATGTGATGTATTTTAAACTCAGTTTCCAAGCCCATATTGATAATGCATCTTTCCCATGCACTGGTTCAAGCCTTGCTGCCCTTATCACCTGCTCACCACAAAAGATAAACATCTCAGGCACAGTTAGAGCAGGGTGAAGAAGGCAAATTATCAATAGAAATCTAAAGGACCATCACCAAACAAAAAATAGAGAAAGTTTTCACTTGTGAGGTTGGCATTTAACAAAATGCGATTTGTTTTGTCCCTCATAGGATATCAGAGAATTGGAATTCCATCAATTGTTAAGAATTTCTTTGTCAGATATACATTTGAAAACTGAGAAAACCACCACCATATGGTTTTAGAGAACTGTTTGGTTTATTTTGAGGCAAAGTTGACAAAATGAAATTTACTTATTGACTCTCACAACTCTTTTCCTGGCTCACACAAAACAATACCAGCTGTTGTTTCCTAGAAGAAGGTGGGGCAGCTGCATGATCTCCAGCCCTCCATACCCCATGGCAACTACAGGCAGAAAGGAATGGACTCAGGAGGAAGGCATAAATCTTAGAAGTGGTATAGGCAGGAGTTGGTTGATTCAGAACTGTGGACCTCTGAGGGCTGATGTGGCCCCATCCTTCCTCTAGTGGCAAATTATTATTATTATTATTATTATTATTATTATTATTATTATTATTAATAATAATAATAATAAACAATAGAAATTTTTATCTAACAACATAGTAGAGTCCTGACCCACTAAAGATGGACTGGTTTAACCACTCAGTCTCAGGAGAACTTCTGTAAGGATATGAGGCGCTGGAATGCTATGTCATCTCTAACTTGCTTGCTAGTGTGGTTCTTAAAATTTTAACTACCTTAAGACAAAGCTCAATGATTACATTCACTATGTGAAGTGAACAGGGACTCTATTCATATCAATCAGAAGTTCATTGAGAATGTCCTGGTTCTCTCCACCTATCATGTTCTGAAGAACATCTAGTATACAAAGACAATTCATACTACTATGTCCCTTACTATACTTTTTGGTAAGACCACAATCCCCTAAGCCATAGCCTCTAACACTGGAGTTGCAGTCTTATGTGCAGTAATGAATGTGGGAATTCTGAAAGCCTTGACAACAAGAAATGATTTCTTGATGTCAAATGAGCAGAAATCGGTTCAAACTCAAGTGCTTAGTGGATCCAAGGTATTTGGGTGGTGCTCAGGCATGTTGTATCATGGGATTTCATGGTAGCTTCATATCTGAACACAGGATATGTGCACTTTGCACTGTGCATGTCAACATATCACCCACTGCCAATCAGTGCAGGCTACCTAGAAACCCCCTGGTCTAGATGCATAATTGTTGGATTATGAATTACAGTGTTTTTCCTGTACACACAAATATTTCTTGTCCTACATAATTATACTGGTTTAATCATGCAAATATAGACTTATTGTTTTCTATCACCATTTCTCAACATTTTTATGCATCATGTATTAAATGCCGATGATGAAAGGTTTAAGAACCCTTATTCTAAGCCCTTAGGTTTTAGAGAATATAAAGCCTAGCATGGACTGGATAAATATGTGTCATGAGTTCTATCACCCAGTTGCCTAATCTATTTTCCAGCAGATCTCACAAGACATACTATCCCCAGAAGGCTGTGGATGTTGGCATTCATCAGTACAGCAAAATGTTAGACCCTCAGATACATTATAACTGGTACCATGAACCTAAACTCAATGAATCCAGTGAAAGTTTAAATTATGCCTGCTTTCTTCCATCAAGCCATGTGCATTCAACACATTGTCAGAAACATTCCTAAGATCTCTGCCAACATAAATTAGTTCTTTTAGTGTGTGTGACTTATTGTTTACTTTGAGCATTTGCCTCCCCAGAGAAGTGGGGCATGAAAGAATTTTTTTGTCCCCCTAACAAAAGATATACTCAGCAATGGAAGAAATAAGATCATTTTAAATAAAATGGAACAATTGCTTCAGAGGAGAAACAAATATTTCCTGTAGGAAGGAAGGCTCTTAGATCAAGGATATACTTCTGAGAGATCATAATACCCATGGTAGTGAGAGATGCAGGCTGACCTAGCCAGCTGAATAACTTGAGGACCTCCAGTTTGGGGGTTTTGATCTAACCTGAAGAAAAAAATTAGGACAATCTGTTTGAAATAAAATCAGAGTTTATTTAAAAAAACACACACACACAAGTACACACTAGATAGAGACAGGATCAGAATGCGAGCATTATGTTAAGAACATGTTTACCTGTTGATAGCTATGTCTGTGATGTCACCACTTTTGAGAGCTCGTTGTACAAGGGATGTAATTTACACTTTCAATGATTAAGTAAGGCTTTTTAAAGCAAATTTAAAATGTGTCTACTTAGTTATCTTAATTTCTTTTTATTAGATAAAATTGCAAAGTGGTTGCAGTTTAATCATTCAGTTCTACTGATGGCAGGTTAAAGTCAAAGGCCATAAAGATGTAAGTCACAAGACCTGGCCTTGACCAAAGTCAATCGATCAGCTGTTTCAGTCATCTTAACTAACTAGGACATTTCTCAGGAAAGGAGGTTATCATCTCTACACAGGAAGTCTTCACAGCAGTTTTGCGTTTTCTATTTGCGCAGAAGTTCTTGACTCAGCTCCCAAGGAATGTAAACCAGACCCTGGGAGTGGAGTAGAGTTAAGAAAAATCTTTTCCTTTCTCAGATCCATTTAATTTTTCCATATTTCTAGCTTGTCTCATGGAGAATTTAATTATGGTACCAATTCATCTCCCACATAAGAGTATTACAGTATATCCGCTCTCATGGTGTCATGTGAATGGAATTCACTCATCTTCCCCATGATTGAGACAACAGCATTTAACTGGGTATCACATCAGCAATATTAGAAAAATTTCTCTGACATAAGCAAATATTTAAGATATTACTTTTGTGGATGAACTTGCTTTCTTACTTGAAACTTGTTATCAACTTGAAAAGAAAACACTCCAGGTAATGGCTTCCATCCAGTTTGGAACCCAGAATAAGGAGCACACTCTTTTTAGCTTGAACAGAACTGCTTGAACCAGTTGAACCACAAATGTATATGTGGTAAAAATAAGCAGATACCATAAGGATTGCTACGAAGGTTGTTTGTTATAAGAACACCTGAATAGAACACACATTGGTACCACATATTTCACACTGCTAAAACTTTATGGATGTAATGTTGGCTGTAAGCAGCAAGAAAATTGATAGTAAAAGCTGAAAAATGGTAACAGATATCATATACTGCCAAAGATGATAAAGTAATTTCCTGGGAAAACTAACATAAAATATGTTTACTAAATTATGACGTCATGCAAAGAACTTTTGAAGAAGAATTTAGAAAGATGAGTTAATTTCTAGTAGCTGCAGTATTATGAAATTGCCTGAAATGGTAGAATGGGGGAATAAATGGTCAGTTTGCAAAAACTCAGAGGAGCGGGATTTAATGTAAGAAGTTGCAGAGTGAAAGATGGACTCAGATAAAACATATGGTGGTTATTAAACAGCCTCGAAATAAAAACCAACTCAAAAGTGAAGTTGTAACATTCGATATCACCTTGTAGGAGGTTGGGGCATCATCTTTTCTGCTTTTTACAGCTGAGTAAAAAGCTTTCAGGAGATGCCCTAAAGGAGCTTGGTGCCTCTCAATTACTTATTTCAGGCACTCTAGAGAGAAGGTATGTTGCATAAAGAACAGGTCATGCTCTAGCATGTATTTACATGGAATGAAACCCATAGAAAACTCAAAGTTTTTGAGAGGATGATATTGTTTTGAGAGGTCAAAGATGTTACCAGCTTCAGCTAAAAAAAGCTGAGAGTATATGAAATACAAAAATAAATGCTATGTCTTCAACTCTCTGGAAGAAACTGGGTAATGACTGACAAGGAAAGGTCTCTACAGGGTCCAAAACAGATTTAAACAACAGAGCAGGGTGCAATTCCTATAGAAATAACCAGGTTTAAATCTAGGGACATAGAAATATTTCTTTGCCCAGTAGGACTTCAGAAATTCTATCTAACACTTTTTTCCCCAGTTTCTGGTGAAAGTGTTTATTTCTGTTACTGAATTCTTACTCTATAAATATGTGTTAAGTGTGTGGCAGGTAGTCATATTCTCCAAATCACACAATCATATATGTGTATATATACATGTATATACATATGTATGTATATACAATGTATTTCACAGATATAGATCAAAAGGCTTTAGGATGTGATTTTATTGGATGAAGGTGAAAGAAATTTGGGAAATATAAGTAACCACAACAGAGGAGCAGACTCTGACAGAATGAAATATTACAACAAGTATTCACTTTCTTATAATGGTACTCAACATTCATGCTCTTGCTGTGGACTTATAGAAATAGTTTCCAGTCTTCACTTAAGTGGCTTACTTTGCCGGTGGCATGTTGAGAGGGTATGTTAAATGTGATATGAACAGAGGTTTGAAATGAGCATGTGTGGTTGGCTTTTGTTTTAGCATTCTTGTCATCCTCCTGAGAATATAACCGTGGTAGCCTCTGCCACTAGAGAATTGTCCCCAGAACAAGAAACATGGAGAAGAGCAACAGCTTACCTAAAAACCAACCGTGCAAAAAAGGTACCTAAGTCAACACACAAACACAGAAGCAAAAACTAAATGTTCACTGCTTGTCGCTGACATGCTGTCATTGTGTTTTGTTTTGTAGCTACAGATGACTGAAACAAAGCCCTATTCCTTAACTTATCTCTATATTCCAAAAAGAATTTTGTAGGAATATGAATTCATGAATTCAGTATCTTGGAGAGAAAAATCTCTCAATTCAGTGTTGATTTTTCAGACTACAAAAGCAAAGAAATTATCATAAAGACTACCTAATACCTTGTATCACTTAGAGTTCTTTGGTTGCACACAATCATGACAATTTCAACAAAAGAGAAGTCAATAAACCTTATAAGGAGTGAATAGAACTGACTAGAAACTGAAGAATGATATTTAATAACAATAGGCACCAAAGGGTCTTCTGGAATCTAGAAGGCTGCAAAATTAAGAATGATGGAATATGAAGGATTCTGATGGAGATGCCATGGGAAGACTCTATGGACACATTGTAACATTATCACATGAAGAAGGAAAAGATAGCTTGTTTAATGTGGGATGTATGGGTATCTACTGAATAGGAGAAAGTAATACCTCTGCTTACTTTCATCCAACTAGTAAAAATGTAGGTAGAAAGAAAGAGTGAGAATGAGGAGAGGAGAGAAATGAAAGGGGG
>JADRCD010156040.1:0-25356 GCA_019843815.1 Montemys delectorum | reverse complement strand
TTTTTTCTCTTTCTCTACACATTTCAAAGTTGTTTCTATGGTTCTATGTAGTGATAATGTAGTATTATTAGTTATACAATGAGATCCTGACACTACCATAAAGTATATGACAGAGGCCATTGATCTAGGAGAAATGGGCCATTAAGAAAATATAATCTGGCTGGGCAGTGGTGGCACACACTCTTAATCCCAGCACTTGGGAGGCAGAGGCAGGCAGAGGCCAGCCTGGTCTACAGAGTAAGTTCCAGGACAACCAGGTATACACAGAGAAACCCTGTCTCAAAACAAAACAAAACAAACAAACAAACAAACAAACAACCAAAGAAAGCATAATCCATTATATAGACGCAGGCCACTGATTGCTTGAGTTAATTTTATAATCAGCTACTTGGCTGAAGTTGTTTATCAGGTTTAGGAGTTCTCTGGTAGAATTTTTTAGGTCACTTAAGTATACTATCATATCATCAGCAAATAGTGATAATTTGACTTCTTTCTTTCAAATTTATATCCCTTTGATCTCCTTTTGCTGTCTAATGGCTCTGGCTAGGACTTCAAGTACTATATTGAATAGGTAGGGTGAGAGTGGGCAGCCTTTTCTAGTCCCTAATTTTAGTGGGATTGCTTCAAGTTCTTTCCATTTAGTTTGATGTTGGCTACTGGTTTGCTGTATATTGCTTTTACTATGTTTAGGTATGGGATTTGAATTCCTGATATTTCCAAGACTTTTATCATGAAGTGGTGTTGGATTTTGTCAAATGCTTTCTCAGCATCTAATAAGATGATCATATGGTTTTTTACTTTGAATTTGTTTATATAGTGGATATTGAACCATCCCTGCATCCCTGGGATGAGGCCTACTTCATCATGATGGATTATCATTTTGATGCATTCTTGGATTCGGTTTGTGAGAATTTTATTGAGTATTTTAGCATCAATATTCATAAGGTAAAATGGTCTGAAATTCTCTTTCATTGTTGGTTCTTTGTGTAGTTTACAGTAATTGTGCTTCACAGAATGAATTGCGTAGAGTACCTTCTTTTTCTATTTTGTGGAAAAGTTTGAAGAATAGTCACAAATAATATAAAATACCTTGGTGTGACTCTAACTAAGGAAGGGAAAGATCTCTATGACATGAACTTCAAGGCTCTGAAGAAAGAAATTGAAGATCTCAGAAGATGGAAAGATCTCCCATGCTCATGGATTGGCAGTATTAATATAAAAAGTAAAAATGGCCTCTTACTGAAGGCAATTTACAGATTCAATGCAATCCCCACCAAAATTCCAACTCAATTCTTCACAGAGTTAGAAAGGGTAATTTGCAAATTCATCTGGAATAACAAAAAACCTAGGATAGCCAAAAACTATTCTCAACAATAAAAGAACTTGTGGTGGAATCAAATCCCTGACCTCAAGCTGTACTACACAGAGCAATTGTGATAAAAACTGCATGGTATTGGTACAGTGACAGACAGATAGATCAATGGAATAAAATTGAAGCCGCAGAAATGAACCCATACACCTATGTTCACTTGATCTTTGACAAAGGAGCTAAAACCAGTGGAATAAAAAACACCATTTTCAACAAATGGTGCTAGTGGTTAGCATGTAGAAGAATGTAAATCAATCCATTCCTATCTCCTTGTACAAAGCTCAAGTCCAGGTGGATCAAGGACCTCCACATAAAACCAGTACACTGAAACTAATAGAAAAGAAAGTGGGGAAGAACCTCAAGGACATGGGCCCAAGGGAAAATTTCCTGAACAGAACAGCAATAGCTTATGCTCTAAGATCAAGAATTGACAAATGGGACCTCATAAAATTACAAAGCTTCTGTAAGGCAAAGGACACTGTCAGTAAGACAAAACGACAACCAACAAATTGGGAAAAGATCTTTACCAATCCTATATCTGATAGAGGGCTAATAACCAATATATACAAAGAACTCAAGAAGTTAGACTCCAGAGAACCAAATAACCCTATCAAAAAATGGGGTATAGAGCTAAACAAAGAATTCTCAATTGATGAATACCAAATGGCTTAGAAGCACCTAAAGAAATGTTCAACATCCTTAGTCATCAGGGAAATGCAAGTCAAAACAACCCTGAGATTCCACCTTATACCAGTCAGAATGGCTTAGATAAAAAACTCAGGTGACAGTAGATGCTGGTGAGGTTGTGGGACAAAGGAACACTCCTCTGACATTGGAAATCAGTTTGGTGGTTCCTCAGAAAATTGGACATAGTACTATCTGAGGACCCAGCCATACCACTCCTGGGCATATACCCAGGAGATACTCCAAGATGTAGTAAGGACACATGCTCCACTATGTTCATAGCAGCCTTATTTATAATAGCCAGAAACTGGAAACAACCCAAATGTCCCTCAACAGAGGAATGGATACAGAAAGTGTGGTACATCTACACAATGGAATACTACTCAGCTATTAAAAACAATGAATTTATGAAATCTTTAGGCAAATGGATGGATCTGGAGGATATCATCCTGAGTGAGGTAATCCAATCACAAAAGAATACACATGGTATACACTCACTGATAAGTGGATATTAGCCCAGAAGCTCAGAATACCCAAGAAACAATCCACAAACCACATGAAACAAGAAGAAGGAAGCTCAAAGTGTAGATACTTCGATCCTAATTAGAAGGGGGAACAAAATACCCAGGGAAGGAGTTACAGAGACAAAGTGTGGAGCAGAGACTGAAAGAATGACAATTCAGAGACTGCCTCACCTGGGGAAACATCCAGATTCAACCACCAAACCCAGATTCTGTTTTGGATTCTAACAAGTGCTTGTTGACAGGAGCCTGATATAATTGTCTCCTGAGAGGCTCTGCCAGTGCCTGACAAATATAGAAGTGGATGCTCACAGCCATCCCTTGGACTGAGCAGAGGGTCTTCAATGAAGGAACTAGAGAAAGGACCCAAGGAGCTTAAGGGTTTGCAGCCCCATAGGAGGAAGAACAATATGAACTAACTAGTACCCCCAGAGCTCCCAGAGTCTAAACCACCAACCAAAGAGTACACATGGAGGGACCCATGGCTCCAGCTGCATATGTAGCAGAGGATGGCCTAGTTGGCCATCAAAGGGAGGAGAGGCCCTTGGTCCTGTGAAGGCTCTATTGCCCCAGGGTAGGGATGCTAGGGCCAAGAAGTGGAAGAGGGTGGGTTGGTGAGCTGGGGCAGTGCGGAGGGAATAGGGGGTATTTTGGAGGAGAAACCAGGCAAGGGGAAAACATTTTAAATGTAAATAAAGAAAATGTCTAGTAAAAATGTATAATCCAAATGTTAAAATAGCACTTTCCTCATTGAATGCCCTAATTTAACCTAAATGAGATTTGGTTTTAGTTTCATAAAAATGCTTTCTGCATGTACTTCTCGTATATAAAAGAAGTAATAAGATATAGGAGTTCAGACTTTAGTCTCAGTGGTTATTTCAGCCAACAGTACTTTGACTTACTAAAACCTCATAAGCTGATGTATGCTGCTTCAATTTGAAAGGAAGGAAAATACTTCTCAGTCAAGAGTATTCTTAAAGATTTAAACATGTATTAAAATAGATGGATATGAGAAATGATTTATATAAAAAGTAGGACACAAATAAGTTTTATAAAGCCAATCATGATTTAAATATTAAAATTAAAAAATTTAAAAAGCCAGAAACTGGAAACAACCCAGATGTTTCTCAACTGAAAAAATGGATACAGAAAATATGATTCATTTACAAAATAAAATATTATTCAGCTATTAGAAATGAGGACATCATAAAGTTTGCAGGCAAATGGATAGAACTAGAAAATATCATCCTAAGCAAGGTAACCCAGACCCCAAAGAACATGCATGGTATGTACTCATTAATAAGTGGATATTAGGCAAAAAAAGTACACAATACCCATGATACAACTCACTGTCTATAAGAAATTTAAAAAGAAGGAAAGCCCAAGTAGGAAGCTTCAGTCCTACTTGGGAGGGAGAACAAGTTAATCACAGGAGGTAGAGGGAGGGAGGGTTTTAGGCAGGAGAAGGGAGAGGGAGAGGAAAAGGGGAGCAGGATCAGATGTGTGTGTGGGGGCAAAAGAGTTCAGAGTGCCAGGAAAATAAGTGGAGATATGCAGCTTCTGGCATGGGGGTGGGGGACCCTCTAGAAACTCCCAGGAATCAATGGGGTTACCTTAGCCAAAATGGCCAACAGTGGGGAAAGAAAACTTGAAGAGTTCACCTCCAGTAGATAGAGAGAGCTCCAAGTAGGTTAGGGTTAGGGTTAGGGTTAGGGTTAGATGGGGTTACCAACTCTCATTCAAAATATCTGATTGAGAATTTAACTTGTCTAAAAGAACTGCAGGGACAAAAACGGAGAAGATACTGAGGGAAAGGCTGTCCATTGTCTGGTCCAACTTGGGATCCATCTCATCAGTGGCCACAAAGGCCTGACACTATTACTGATGCTATGATGTGCTTACACGGAGCCTAGTATGGTTGTCCTCTGAGAGGCCCTATCAGCAGCTCATTGAGACAAATGCAGATACTTACAGCCAATGAGTGGATTAAAGCCTGGGACTATAGAGGAATTAGGGGAAAAATTGAAGGAGCTCTAGGACATGGTGACCCTATAAGAAGACCACCAGTCTCAACTAACACAAAAAATTAATAATTCAACATATTAAATATAATTATTACAACATGTTATTAAATTATTAAATTTACACATATCAAATTAAAATTTATTTAATGATTTTAATTATTAAATATTAAAATTAGTACATAGACATGTTTTATAAATATATTTTCATAAACATATACAAAAAGAATAGTATTGTTGATATATTATATTCCTGCTTCAATGTACTATAAATGTTTTTCCACTTAATTTAGTAAAGAAGCATGAGTTTCTAAAGGACTTCTACTACATTTTTTTTTCTTATACTTAGACAAAAAGGATAAACTTTTAAAACTTAAACTATTGTGTGTAACCATGGCAATGTGAAAAGAAAATAACATGAGGATAAATTAGAATTGAACACTACCATACTTATGTAATGATACTCAGAACCTTTTCATTTATATTATTCTATCACAGCAGGTATTTCATTTCATTGATTTACTAAATAAACTATGTAATACTAAACTTATCATATATATTATATTCATATATATGTATAAATCTTGAGTATATATTTTTCTGAGACCGACTTATAAGAATTGATATCAGAATATATATGTATATATATCCTTATATATATTTATATATTTAATCTTATGTATATATTGCATTTTATTCCTTTCTCATTTATCTAGTAATATATTTTGAATGATATTTATACTCTACCATGTTTCCTTTAAGATAAAAATGTAGATTTTTGTTACAAGTTAAACTGTTATCTCTCTACTGTGTAAGAGTTAATCTCTTAACTTCTGGGTTTGTGCTTGTAATTTTCTAACAGTAAAAGTAACTTTTATTTAAGTGATATAATTGTCTGGGAGGCTTGCTGCTGAGCAAGGTCACCCTTCCTCCTTCTTTTTGAACTCTGGCTGGCTGGCCGCACTCAGCTCTTCTGACTCAAACTCTTCTCCAAACTCTTCTTCAAGCTACCTTTTGTCAGGTTTTCACTGAATTGCTCTGCTTGGCCTCAAACTAACTCTGGCAATTTGTGTTAATCTTCTGGCCCCTTTTTATTCTCTGGCTTCACGTGTCCCTGCTCACCTGCACCGCACTGCATGAACTAGTGTAGGAACTCACCTCTCCTGCCCTGCACCTGCTGCACTGACTCCAACAGACTCCACTTGAACTCACTGAACTATACTGAACTGATGAGCTGACTCTCCCTGAGCTGCTCTTTAGGAATTTTTCTCCTGAGAGTTGGGCCTATCATCTCTGGCTCATTCTATGAAATCTTTCTTCATTTTCTGGTTAAAGTTTAAAGAAATTATTTTTTAGACATTGTGATATGCTATGCTGTCATGAAAAAAATAATTATCTCTTTTACAATGACATAAATGTTGGATGTATAGTGTACTGATTGTATATATCCAGGCCTCTGGCCCTACTCATCCTTCTTCTTCCTTTCTTCTCTCTCTCTCTCTCTCTCTCTCTCTCTCTCTTCCCCCTCTCTCCCTCCCTCTCTCCTTCCCTCTCTCTCTCTCTCCCCTTCTCTTTCTTTCTTGCTTCTACTTATGTGCTCATCCCTGAGAATTTTCATGTGTGGATTTCCAGAGTGTGGCACTAACAGTTAATAATATTATTGCCCAGTTTTTTTTACAAGTTGATAGAGCTTGTCAAATTTCAAATATTTGCTCAATATCTTAAAACATCTATACTTATAAGTCAACAAACCTTTTTAAATTGCTAATTATATAGCTGGATATTAACAGACATGAATTTTTCATACTAAAACACCAAGACAGAAAATTAGTGTTACTGTGAACCCTGGGGAGAGAAACTTCTTTTTGTAGTGGGCAGTTACCCATACAGAGCAAAATAAGTTGTCAAAGTGTAGATAACTGTTATGTTTAACTCTTTGTCAATGGGGTAGGAGTCCATAAATTTTACCCCCTTCCATATTCACATGAGTATTGGTTTTACTATTGTTTGGGTCTTGTTTATACAGCAATTTCTAGGAGAGATTATAAGTTTCCTGGGAGTAGGAATTGCATTACTAGGTATTAAACCAAACATTAGGTACTGAACCAAAATGCAACCATGAGTTATTAAAAAGCATATCTCCTAAGGATAAGCTCACTTACGGATTGTTCAAGCAAGAGTGGTCAGCCATGAAACCATAGACATACCACCAACAAAAATTAAGTCAGTATTATGATATGCATATATATGTAAATAAACATGTATAAACACACATTATAAGTAACAATAATAATCACAGAAGAGACTATTAACTTGAGTTTATGGTGAGGAATGAGAGGGGTTTGAGGAATGGTAGCTATCCAGAGATTGTCCCACGTGGGGTTCCATGCCATATACAGACACCAAATCCAGACACTATTGTAGATGCCAAGAAGTGCTTGCTGACAGGAGCCTATTATAGCTGTCTCCTGAGAGGCTCTGCCAAAGCCTGACAAATACAGAGGCAGATGGGATGCTCACAGCCAACCATTGAACTGAGCACAGGAACCCCAATGGAGGAGTTAGAGGATTGAAGAAGCTGAAGGGGTTTGCAGCCCTATAGGAAGAACAACAATATCAACCAACCATATGCTCCAGAGCTCCCAGGGACTAAACCACCAACCAAAGAGAACAAATGTAGGGTCTCATGGCTCCAGCCACATATGTAGCAGAGGACGGTATTGTCTGGCATCAATAGAATGAGAAGAAGCCCTTGGTCCTGTGAAGGCTCTATTCCCCAGTATAGGGAATGCCAGGGCAGTGAGGTGGGTGTGGGTGAGTGGGAGAGGGAGCATCTTCATAGAAGTGGGGGTGAGGGTGGGGGTGGGATAGGGGGTTTCCAGAGGGGAAACAAGGAAAGGGGATAACATTTGAAATGTAAATACATAAAATATTTAATAAAAGAAGAAAACGTGACGGCTCAATTTCCTGCTTTATTTGCCTGCTACTGTGTCTTACCCACTATTACCTACTTCCCTCTGGAACTGAATGAATCCTTCCTTAAGTCAGTTTTGTTCATCTTATTGTATCACAGCAAGAGAAAGCAACTCAGGTACAAGTTCCTACTAGAGAGTGGGACATTGCTGTGAGGAACCCGAACATGTTTTCTGGTGATTGTGTGTTGTATTTTCACATACTGAAGATATAACATTAAAATCAAGTCTTTAGAGAACCATTTTTTTTTGTAGTTAATTTAGAATTTCATTTGCTTAAGAGTATTACATTCTTATAATTATATGAGAGATAAAAAATTAAACACTAAACTAAATAGTTTTATCATCTTCAAATCTTTCATTTACTCATTTAAGAAAGTTCCTCTTTGCTTTCTAATCTCATTTGTTTAGCCAAAGATTAGCATTGGTTCAGAGAGAAAGACAACGTAACCCTGGCAGTACACAATTTGATGTGTCAGAACATTTGGGTGGAGACTTCCTATTAGAACTCTATGAATATTTCTTTCATTGTTATGTGTGCTGAGAGTTTGGTTTAAATATATACTTCATGACTCACAGCTCACAACTTTTTGGAACACAAAGAAATCTATTAACACTTAGCAATGACGTTTTCTTCTTTCTTTCCTTTCTCTTGTCCAAGAACGGCTTGATTTGCAGATTTCTTACACCCTTATCATGTATTCTCTTATTGTGCTTTGTGCAGGTTGGTAAACCCAGGCTAATTCAGTTTTAAAACAGGCAAAGTTAAACACCAATCTGATTGTTAAAATATGGAGACTGTGACATTCAGAGTGTTCCTGGGCAGCCACAGGGACATAAGGAATGTGAGAGTGAGGGAGAGGACAGCAGATAGAAGAGAGGGATGCCTACGAGGTCATTTTGGTCTCAAATTAGTAAGGTCTCAGCAATATGGGTTTCGAGCACAGTGGTCCTCAATATACCCAGGAACTGACAGCAGACACCAGGCATGAGTCTGAACTTTTACTTCTTGCAAGTTACCTTATATATAATGGAGAAAAAAGTTGAAAAAAAATAACCATCCTTAGATATTTAAAAATATCCATTATATTTTCATTAATTAGCCTGTAGCACAGGACAAATCTAATCCTCAACAAACCAGATGCTAAACCATCTTTCACCAGAGTTTACCTGGTCGTGAAGAACTGATTTGTTATATAACAGATAGCAGATGTACTTCCAGACTCATCTACTACTCCTTCTTCCATGTTAACAATATTTTCATCAGAAAGTCTTGTCAAAAAGGTGAAGATTTGGCTGGCCTTTGTTAGGAAAATCATTTAGATAGAGTCCCACTCCACAATAATCCTTAATACTATGCTAGTTTACCAGAAAAGTATTGCTTTAAGAAACTTTGGTGAAATGCCCAACACTGACAAGAGGGAACTTGCAGAATCCACCTCCAGTAGAAAGACAGGGCATCAAATGGAAGGATTGGGTTGCTGTCCAACAGACAAAAACTGACCTAGAATTATTCCTGTTTTAAAGAACTGCAGGGTCAAAAAAGGAGACGAGACTGAGGGAAAGGAGGTTCAGTTACCAGCCCAAATTGGGATCCAGCTCAAGGGGAGGCTCCAATTCCTGACACTATTACTGATGTCATGGTATGCTTACAGACAAGAGCTTAGCATGGCTGCCCTCCGAGAGGCCCGGCAAGCAACAGAAAGAGTTGGATGCAGATACTTATATTCAACTAATGGCCAGAAGCCAGGGAACGTGTGGTTGAATTAGGGAAAAGTTGGGAGAAGCTGAGGAGGAGGGCGATCTCATAGGAAGACCAGCAGTCTCAACTAACCTGGACCCCTGAGATCTCTCAGACACCAAGCAACCAATCAGGCTGCATATATTAGCTCATATGAGTCTCCCAACACATATATAGCAGAAGATGACCAGGTCTGTTCTCAGTGAGAGAAGATGCAGCTAACCCTCAAGAGATTGGAGGCCCCAGGGAGTTTAGAGGTCTGCTGGGGTTGGAGTGGGGGAGTGGTGACATCCTCTTGGAGATAGGGGCTGGGGGGAATGGGATAGGAAAAGTTGGAGGGAGGACTGGGAGTGAGATAATGACTGGACTGTAAAAATCAGGATAATAATAATATTAAAAAAAGAAACTTTGAAACATTGATTGTTAAACTATTCCATAAGAAATAGCTTACCTTGGCGTTGAGCCAAATACCAAGATGGAGCCCTGAGTTACTAAAAGCATAGTTAGTAGTAGAATTTTCTTAGGACTGCTAAGCAGGAGTTCTGAGAAATGGAGGGGAATCAGGAGGAGGAGGAAGAGGCCAATAAGAGAAGGTGAAGAGAAGGATGTTGTGGAAAAGAAGAAGGAGAAGGAGGATAAAGGGGAAGAAGTTTTCATTTCACAATGAGATTAATTGAATAGGAGGGATAAGCTAATAAGACTCATTGACTTCATAACATTTGTCTTCAAATAACACTTGTTTGCTTACAATAAATGTAAATTTGATACAAATGTAAATTAGAAGGCCTTTAAAAAATTTAAAGATTATCAATAACAGGAACCTGTAATATACCATGAACACCTTAAATATTGAGAATGGAATAAAAAATAATGAGCTACTGTTACAAAATACATTACTTAACAGCTGGGAGCACAAGCCTTTCTGTTTCAGAGAGCTTGAGAGCTCAGACCTTTAAGGTAAGTGTTGTATGTGAATAGCTTTGAGTAGTATCTATGTTAAAGAAACTTATTTTAAAATTTTAGTAACATTTTAATTAGTATCTGTCTGCCTGTGTGTATCTCTGTGTGTATGTCTGTGTGTGTCTCTGTGTGTTTATTTCTGTCTAGGTCTATGTATGAATGGCCACATGAATAGGTCCAAGGACAATCTGCGGGAATGAGTATTGTCTTTCTCCCACGTATATATATCTCAGGGGTTGAATTTGGATTATCAGTCTTGGAGGCAGGCAATTTACATATTAAAATTCTTTGCATTGAAGAATGTTCAGTTGTTCACATTGACTCTGATGGTCTGCTTTGGTGATAAAAAGGATAAAGATCATGTATCTGAGAAGGGAGCTCATTAGGTACATAGGTAATTCTTTTCACAGTATGGTGTATTAACTAATAATAGACTACTAAATAGCATCAAAGAATAGGGAGCTTGCTTGTTAATTAAGAATCTAGCAAACAGCAACATTGATTCTTTGGAGCCACAGATTTGCCTGTTAGAAAGACATAGAAATGTGATTAAGTTGCTTATTTGAAGGCCATACACTCTCCAAGCAAGTTCAGACTTGATGAGGCATGTCTTACACTTGTATATTCCCTTCCTTTACATATAAGTCTTTATGATTAATAATTACTATTCCAGTTACTTTAAGACCAAGAAGGAAATGTCTGAAGGGATTAGGAAATCAAGATCTATGGATATTTGTGATTCTTCTTCTAAGTTCCTTTTTGGTGGCTCATATTACTGTTCACTCATGTTTCTAACTCATTTACTATCAGGTTCATCCTATAAGGACTCTTGGAAATTCCAATATTTACAGAGGTCTCCAGATCAATATAACCAGAAAAACGTTTGATCATCATAGATGGAGAAAACAAGATATTTCATGACACAGCGAAATGTAAATGGTATCTAGCCACAAATCTAGTCTTACAGAAGATGGCTGAACCACCAACCAGTGAGCCTGAGTGAGACTGACCTAGGCTCTCTGCATATGTATTACAGTTGTGTAGCTTGGTCTTCTTGTGGGATCCTTAACAGTGGGAGCAGGGGCTACCTCTGACTCTGTTGACTACCTTTGGGACCCTTTCCCCCTACTGGGTTGGTTGCTTTAATAGACAAGGCATATCTGGTCTTACTTGATATGACATGGCTGGTTGATATCCATCAACCATCAGATATCCATCTGAAGAAAATAGGAGGAGTGGACTTGGAGGAGAGTGTGGATTGGGAGGAGGGGAGGGAGAGGAAATTGCAGTCAGGATGTAAAATTAAACAGCAACAGCAGCAGCAGCAGCAGCAATAGCAACAACAACAACAACAACAACAACAACAACAACAACAACAAGGACCAAGGGGATAATGCCAAACTTCATGTTTCTTTTAACAAAATTAAGTTATAGTTATGAAAATGTTTTGAAGCGCTTTCACTATTAATCTTAAGTCTTAAAAGTACATCTATGCTAAGTAATAGAGGTTATATTGCACTATATATTTGGTGTCACATGGGTTTAGTGTATTTGAAGACCTAAGACTCCAGCTGTAACTTAAACAAAATGGTTTCATTTTAAAGTCAACCTTTGTGAAAAGAAGAAAGTGACAACTTTGACCTTGAATCAACTCAGAGAAGCAGAGGGCAAAGCTGTCAAACTCCACACTGACCATACATCACAGAGCTCCAAGTGACCATGCATTACACAGCACTTCTGGTTAAATGTTGAGGTTCTTAGAGCTGGGGTATGGGGGCAGTAAGAAGGTTACTAAGCAAGAAAGCATTATAGACACACGTAAGGAAAGGACTTTAAAGATACTGAATTAGGGAGTCATTGACTTTATGACTTGTCTAATGAATTTTTAAAATCAGATATGAAGGAAAAGACATTAAAAGAAAAAATAACCATGGATGTCTTTTAGATTTAAAAATATTCCATAGACTCTGTAATCCCTCCTAGCACATGGGAGTCTGGGTCAAAAAAAACACAAGTTTAAAGCGAGACTTCTTGGCTATATAAGAAAACCCTGTACAAAACATATTCTGTCTCTCTTTTTATCTCCATATATATAATATACATGTTTATAAATATATTTAATATATATGATTTATATTAACACTAATATAGATTTAATATTAATATAAATTTATATTTATAGTAATATACTTAATATATATTAATATATTAACACATAGACACACATACACACATATACACACATATATATGAGCTAGACCTCAGTGAGTTGCATAGAAATCATGTGTAAAATATTTGCTGAATTTTGTAATGATGAAATATGAAGTTCCTCAGGACACTTACAGTACAAATTAAACTTGATCCCTCAGTTTCTGTGTTTTTATAAGAGTACAAGGAAGCACTTTGCACATGCCCAGGTGTTTCCATGAGGAACACATATTATTACCTTTACTAATTTGATTTACTTTCCTTTTTAAAAACATTTTATATATTATTTGTGTGTGTGTATGTGTGTATACATGTGTGTGTGTCTATGTGTGTTTCTAAGGCACATACATGGAAGTCAGAGGATGAATTTTAGGAATTGGTTCTTTTCTGACCCTGTGGGACCTAGGGATCAAGTCAGGTCATCAGGCTTTATAAATATGTGGTAATATTTATAAATAAGTGGTAAATGGCTCAAATTTCCCTTTCAATTCAATTTGATTTACTAAATTAATGTTTGTATTACATGAATGCAAACATGTTTTAGACAATACATAATGTATCTGTGAATTTTAGTTCTAATTTACAACTACCTATAATAAATTCTGTCTATGAGAATATTGGAGCATTTCCTTAGAACAAAATCCATGAGGAAGCATGCATAGTGGCAGTTCTAAAAAGTGAATTAAAAGAACTTCAAATTTAAACCTCTAAGATATGTGCTATTATCTTCCAATGTTTTCAATTAAGAGAATCTTAAAATATTTCAAGAAAACATTCTTTATCATTCTATTATTGTTTCTGAATAGTGCAATTTTAATTAGCACAAAATTAGAAATTACAAGCTGATATTTATTTATGATAGAAAAGAATACCTGCTACAGATTTGTTTTAGAGGAAAACATGATAACAGGGTGCTGTGTCAGACCTTCTGACTATGGTCATATGCACATCAAGTCTTTCTCGTGACCCCAGGTTTTCACATAAAAGGTTGAATTCCTTAAGGTTTTTTGCTTTCATCATTCTAAACTACTACTATTATGTTAAACTTCCAAATAATTGTAATGCCAAAGATATCCAGGGAATGATGTTCATATTTGATTGATACACCAATACACTTTCCAGTATAACTTAATAATCACATTTTAAGATGAGGAAGAACAACATTCTGGTAGTAGGACACAGGAGTCTTGAAAGAGCCTATGAAGCTATTTTCTTTCCTATTTTAAAAGCCATCATAGTTTATTTTATATTTGTTGTTTATGATAAACATGTAACTGATAGTGAAGATATACACACCTTAGTGAATCTCCACAGCATCAGAGTGGCAATTCTAACTGTACAGACTTCCACTGATAAGTGAGTTTGGAGAACCTACAAGCTTTTAAGTGGCTTTCTTTCTTTCTTTCTTTCTTTTTTTCACTTTTTGGCATGGCATTATTTATTTTTTTAATGGATATTTTATGTATTTATATTTCAAATATTATCTCCTTTCCTGGTTTTCCCTCTGCATCCCCCTTCCCCCTGCTTCCATGAGGATGTTCCACCTCCCACCTACCCCTCCCACCTCACTGCCCTAGCATTCTCCTACACTGAGCCATTAAGCCTCTACAGGACCAAGGGCTTCTCCTCCCTCTGATGCCAGACAAGGCTATCTTCTGCTACATATGGGACTGGAGCTATGGGTCACTCCATGTGTACTCTTTGGTTTAGTCCCTGGGAGCTCTGGGGTTCTGGTTGGTTGGTTGATATTGTTGTTCTTCCTATGGGGTTGCAAACCTCTTAAGTAGCTTTCTTAAACCAACTGTGTGATGGTTTTATTGGTAAGTTCATTAAAATAAAGTAAATTTAAATAAATAAATAAATAAATAAATAAATAAATAAATGAAGCCAAAAAGATGAGAACTTTAAAGTTGTGTAGATCATTTACCCTATTTCCTGTTTTTAATTGCTATTATGCAGACCTACCAAATTTTAACCCAATGGTGAAATTATTTTAATAAATATAATTATACTTTATTACACTAAAACCATAAATTATTAAGATATTTAGATTTTTTTCAGTATGAAATTTTGCTTAAATTGACTAATATACAGCATGTGACCATTAAAGTCATATATATGTTTTCAAGACTGAGGTAGGAGGATCACTCTGTGTTCCAGGACAGTCTGGGCTAGGAGTAACTTCCATGCCAGCTTAGGTGACATAGTGCCATGACTTCTAAGTAAACCACCACTACAAAATTTCTTCTGCCATCTCTCTGTATTTTAAATAGATAGTTGGAAACACAAAATAGTTATTTTGTACTGCGTCAGTATAGTCTCAGACCTACCATATTAAGTAAAGAATCTGGAAATTGTATTCTTATAAAATTTGAGGATGTCTATACCTGTTTTCAGGAAGATTAATTATACACATGAGGAATCTGAAGAAGGTGTGCAACGGTAACTATTGTGATAGTGAGATGTAATAATGAGTGTTTATCTTGTCTTGAACGTGTTAAGAAACTATATTAAAAGGCTCACACAGTTGTTTAATTTACCAGATGGTTTTAAATCTATTTTAACCAAGTTAATTTTATGATCATTAAGCAGCTTCACAGGTGAGTGCATCAAACGTCAATATGGAATTGTACTTAGGAATAACAGCAAATCATCAAATATATTTAATATAAAAATGAGGTCAAGTCACTTGTTTTAAAAGCCCAAATCATTGAAAGTAAGTATGGAGCATCAACATACTTTTATAATAAGAATCACATTTATACGAAATCTCTCAGATTATTAAAATGACAGAAATGTTTTAACCATTTTAAAATTAGCATACAAAATGTTACATATCATCATGAGATTATTCTTTTTCCGTTAATTACTTTATTTATTCACTTTATATACCAATCACAGTCCCCCTCTCTCCTCCCAGTCTCACTTCACATAGACCCTCCTCAATTCCCCTCTCACCTTCTTCTCTGAGAAGGAGGAGCCCCCTTGGATACCAATACATTCTAGCATATCAAATCACTGTAGAACCAAACACATCTTTTCCCACTGTGGTCAGAAAAGACAGCCCAGTTAGGGGAGCAGCATCCACAGGCAGGAAATAGAGTCAGGAACAATCCCCCATCCCTACAACACTCCAGTTTTGGGATACTAAAGTGAAAACCAAGCTGCACATCTGCTACATATTTGCAAGGGAGCGGGAGAGCTAGGCCCTGCCCATGTGTACTTTTCGGTTGGTGGTTCAACCTCTGGGAGCCCCCAAGGCTTCAAATTAGTGATTCTGTTGGTCTTCTTGTGGAGTCCCTTCTTATTATGGGATTTTTCAAATAATTATGTTTGAAGATATACTTTCCTTTCGTATCTCATATATTCAGATTTGTAACCTTTCTCTCAGTGTTTTTCCTCTTCATCTTATATGTATTCTTTTGCCCTTCCCCTGTCATAACCAGATACGTATTTTATCATCTCTTTGTTTCCTTTCTAACATTTTAGGTTGTATTCATTTTTATGTTTCATAATTATTCAAATGATACAGGACAGAAATGACTTTGTTTACATTTATATTAATTTTCACACAAACACAAACACACATCCTTTAGGCTAGGAACTGTGTATGACAAGGTACTTATTATATTTATAAATTTAAATCATCTAACTCAATACTAACTTTCTAGGCCTGTTCATCCATGTCTGAAAATTTCTTAATTTCATATTTAAGATAAAATTGCATTGTATACATATATTATAGTTACATTATCTAGTTACCTGTTGATTAGTAGTCATCTACTGATTGACCTCAAACTGGTTGCATTTCTTGCTATTGTGAACACATGTCAAGGCCTGACACTATTACTGAGGGTATGGAGCACTCACAAAAAGTGACCTATCATGACTGCACTCTGAAAGACCCAACAAGCAGCTGAAAGTGTCAGATGCAGATATTTACATCCAATCAATGGACAGATCTCTGCTGCTGACCACTATGGATAAATTAGGGAAAAGCTGTAAGAAGTGGAGAGACCCTATAAGAAGACCAGCAGTCTCAACTAACCTGGACCCCTGAGATCATTCAGACACTGAATCACCAACCAGGCAGCATACACTAGCTGATATCAGGCTCCCAGCACATCTATAACAGAATACTGCCAGGTTTGGCCACAGAGAAGATGCACCTAACCCTCAAGAGACTGGAGGCCTCAGGGAGTGAGGAGGTCTGGTAGAGTTGGGGGCGGGGAGGTGAGACAGAGGATGGGGAGGAGGTATGGGATGCGGAACAGTCAGAGGGTGGACCAGGAAGGGGATAAAGTCTGTACTATAAAAAAAGATTAAATAAAAAATAAAAAGGAAAGAAAATAGTTGTGCAAGTATCTCTGTGGTAGAATATGGATTCTATGGGATTCTTCTTAAAATATAATTGGAGCACATGAATTTGTCTTATTTACAAAAAAGGAAATGGTCAAGCACTGTAAAATATTGCTCCTATTTAACAATCGCCAGCTACCTCATCAATAGCACAAAGAACAAAGCCATTTTATCATTTAGATAATTCTAAAAATTTGGTGAGAAATCCCATAAAAGTTAATACTTCTTGTGAGTATGACATTATTTTAAGTAAGTTCTAAATATTACTATACCCACTTTTAATAAGTACAATGTTGGCAACATTCTTTTTCCCTCACAGGCATCTAACCTTTTGGTGTTATGACACAACATTGTCATCTGCAAATTTTGTTGGAGAATTTACAAAACAAGCGAAACAAAGAAAAACAAACTTCCTAATACTTGAAATAAATGTACAGTTTTGTGTTGGGTCACATCTGGAACTGTTATTGTAATTTGCATAAGATTATACTGCAATCTGTGAAAACGTAACTACTATCCCAGATGGTAGGCGCTAGGGAGTCATGCTTCTAATCATTTTATTTGCTTTAGCCGTGCTCATCCGGTTAAAAAGGTGTCTACTCTAACCTGGATGCTTCCTCCCTATTGTCTACATTTCATGGTGCTAGAAGAATCTATGAAGGTCGCTGAAGAACAAAAGTCATCAACATGCTTACTCAATGGTTTATTGCTGCATGTAACAAAGCTAACCTGGCAGGAAAGATGTTCCAAATGCTGCAACAGTGACATGATTGTTACAGGGGGTAACTGCTTTCTGATTGTATTGGATGTTTTCCTCTACAAAAGGTAATTCATGCCTGATAAAGCAAACCTGTTTAAAAGCCCACTACTGAAAAACAAAACAAAACAAAACAAAACAAAACAAAACAAAAACAAAAAGAAGTAGACAGATCCAAGAGGGGAACTACTGTTGTTTTGCTAAATGAACTTGTCAAACTATCAAAACATATTTTATATCAATAGATTACTAGTGTTTTCAACACAGTCGAAGAAAGTTGTGTTTGTAGTAGTGTCTTAAATGAAGACTCATAACTACTCAAAGTTCTGAGAATAAGTCAGTTTGAATGATTGTTCATAAAAGATGTCTATATTAACGTCTCTTCTCTGCCCAGGCTTAAGAAATGTCTTAGAAGAAAGCAGAAAGGACATAAGAGCTGAACAATGATGAGGGATGCAATGAATTCTGGACATGCAATGGTAGTAGAATTGGTATAGTCACTGTAGGAATGATGAGAAAGATATAAGACCAGAATGTGCTCAGTTCCTTCGACATGAATGCTAGTATGGATGGCAGAGATGGCCGTGAGGCTTCACACCATTCTCAGTATCCATTAGCAATTGATGCCTTCATAAGAAGGAAAGTTCTTTGGAATGTGGCTACTGATAGGCTGCCCACATTTTAGTGGACATTCTCCACCTATATACATGTAGCCAGAATTAACTGGACTCTACGGGATATATCAATAAAAGAAGAAAGAAAGGTCTTAGAGAGTGGAAAGTATTAGAGACATATAAGAAAGAGTGGGAGGGGCCATAGAGTAGAATATGAACAAAATATACTGTATATGTCCATGAATTTTTGAATAAAATTAACAGTATTCTATAAAAAGGATGAGTTCTGTATTTCAAAAGACTGGAATATAATATTTGTTGAAGATGTAAACTTTGACTTAGCCATAGTGAAATTACTGCTCATCTGCAAGACCAGAACTCAGTATGGAAATGTGAGAGTGGGTCATGACTGATGACAAATGTGTGCTTTTTCATCACATCTGGACCTCAATATTTGCATTTCCCATGTGTGAAGTGTTATAGTGTATTTAACTGCATACATTTACCAGCACAAATAACTGGGAAAATGAGTCCATGAATGGCAGCATCAGGAACAACGATGGACATACGTCTAGCAACAGTGACATAAATAAAAACAGATGGTAGGCAGATAAAGGAGATCAACTTTCCATGGAAGTTAGCTTACAGTAATAATCCAGGTTTCATTCACCTTAACTTCCAGACATTCTCAATTTAAAGGGATTGAAAGTTTGGAATAGTGTTTTAGAATTTAGTTGTGTTGCAGAATTTTCAAATTCTTCAAATCCTTTCACATCACAGAAAAAACTATATCCCAAATTAGCAATTGAAATATTCAACTGAAATATGTTGGTCTCTAAAATTGATGGAAACTCACTGTGAAAATGAGAGACATATCATGTTTCATAGAATTCAAGAATTGACGGTTGTCATGGGAGCAACAACAGAGTTGTATCCCTCAGGAGGGAAAACAGACCCCAAAGGCTGGTGACCAGTTCCCTTGTGCTCAAGTCCAAGACTGGATGAAAAGAAAGGAGGAACCAAGCTGTATACAAACTGTTACTCTCTGCTTCCATACTGAGATGAAGTGTAGCCTGCTGGCTCCTACCCCTCCTGCTACCACATGAGCATCTCTTACCACCAGCCCATCTTTATTCCGATGAACTAAGCTCACTATAGTTCAAAGACTCCTTTTTGCATTGCGTTTGCCAAAGATTTCGTGACCGTGAGGAGCTAACCAATTTAAAGAAAGAAGACATGCTGAAGGTTCAGTGGTCTGTAGCCAACATGACTCTTGCAGAAAGCCTGAGTTCCGTTTCTAGCACCCACATGGTGAGAAATAAATTCGGCTTCAAGGGAAGTTAACACTTCTGGCCTCCTTAGATACCATTGCTCAAGAATATACAACACACATCACATACTCATGCACATAATTAAAAATAAAACGAACTATTAAAAACATAAATATAAGATAGGATAATGATCTGGATTAAAGAGCTTCCACTTATTTTAATCTGAGGCAGAATAAGGCTGAATTCAACCTGACTAGGAGATAAGGCTTTGTTTGTTGTTGTTGGTTTTTTTTAATTGGTTATTTTTTTATTTACATTTTAAATGTTATGTCCCTCCCCAGTTTAACCCTCTACAAGTCCTCTATCCCCTGCTCCCTACCCCCTGCCTCTATGAGGGTGCTCCCCCATCCACCCACCCACCCCTGCCTTAGCGGCCGCCTAGCATTCCCCGATCCTGGGTCATCAAGCCTCCACAGGACCAAGAGACTCCCCTCCCAGGCTTTGCTTTTTAGTTCCTGTCTTACTTGGGGTTAATTACGCCTGTGATGAAATACCACGACCAAAAAGCAGCTTGGGCTTATACTTTCACATCATTGTTTATGATGGATGAAAGTCAGGACAGGAATTCAGTCAGGGCAGGAACCAGGAGGTAGATGCTGATGAAGCGAAGTGCTGCTTACTAGCTTGCTCCTTGTGACTTGCTTAGCTTGCTTTCTTATAGAATCCAGTGACAACACCACCCACAATGGGATGGGCTCTCTTCCTATCAATAACTAGTTAAGAAAATGCAGAACAGACTTGCCTATAGCCTGATCTTAGGAAGGTGTTTTCTTATCTGAGGTTCCCTCTTCTTAGATGATCCTAGCTTGTGTGCAGAGTGAAAACTATCGAAGACAGTTCCCCAGGAGAATATCGAGAGGTCCTGTCCAGATAAACTTACTACCATTTTTAGAAAATGACTCGTTCTCTAGTATCAGAACATAAAAAATATCAGAGAATTTGATTTCATTCTTGACCTTTTAAAAAAAATTAAAATTCTACTAAGAGTAAAAGTATTTGTGCTCTAAACAGGTAAAATGCCACAGTCACAATTTATAGCAAACAGATAAACTCCAAAGGGAAAACAAATAGAAGAGTTTTTATTTACATGGCTTCTTTTAAGTGGGCAACCAGACTGAATTAATAACACATGCACACTTTAACAGCATCAAAGAAAAATCAGATTGTGTGCTAAGGGCTAGGATTGCTGTTGCTAAGATCTTTCAAGAGAGTGATTGCATTTTCTGAAAAGCTATTATTTCAGAGCTGGAAATTTTTTTTGTCTATGTGATGGTGAAATTCTCTTAATGGAAAGAAAACTAATAAGACATATTTGTATAATTTTGTATTAATTTACTGGTATTAATTTTCAGATCTTTTCTCTCCCTGTAGTAAAGATTTAGGAACCATTTTACTCCACATAGGTAAAGGAATAAATAAATAAATAAATAAATAAATAAATAAATAAAAAAAACACAGGTAGGAGAGGTTTAGAGACTTTGCCCCCACACAGGTAGATTTGAAGATATTTTAATGACAACACGCTCTACTCAGTGAATTTTGTATGCAAAAAGAGTCACATTATTTTTTTTCTTAGAAAGTGATCTACTAAAACAACAAAGGATATATTTTTGTAAATGCTTCTCTGTTCAATAACCAGCCAGTCCCACAAATTTTTATCATCAACCTACCACCATCTAGTACTGGTATCTTCACAATTATAGTCTATAAAATGAAATGACATAACCACGAGAACTACGAACACAATCATTTACTACCTACTATTAGCCAATTACTATTTTTCTGATACACACTTGTAGGATTTAGAATGAAATAAAACATATAAGTAAGGGTTACCATCATACGATTTGATAAAGCAGTAGAACTTCAGAACCTCTGTCTGTCTGTTTTTGGTTCCCAGTGCAGTCTCCATTCCTTTCTACATCATTTTCTCCCCAGGATGCCTCTACACTGTTGCACTGAGAATTGCAGAAGTCCAGTAAGAAAGGTATGAGAACACATACCTTTATTCGAATTTTACTTCTCCAAAGGTCGTCACTGAGGTAAGATTCTGAAACTGCCTGTGGCCTCCAGTAATGACAGTGCTGTTACAAACCGGACCTCTTCTGCTTCCAGCTTATTCAGAGCAACTATAATCTCTTTTGCCACTCTGACATACTTCTAAAAGTATTTTGCTGTCACTTGTTCATCCTGCACTGTTTCTCCAAACTAGGCACACTCTTCAGCTAAGAACAAATGACTTCCAGGGTGTGGAGCACTGGACAGTCAATCAGTGAGTGTGCTCTTCTCTGGGAAACCTAATTACCTGCTTTCAGCTTTCCTCTGTTGTCTGTAGTTCTTTGAGCCCTGAGAATACAGATAGAAGTAATATATGAACTGAACAGGTTATAATTAAGAATATTTTTATATTAAGAATATATGCATCTAAAAGGGAGTAGGAAGTGGTTTATGGGAGGGTTTGGAGGGAGAAAGTGCAGGGAAAAATGCTGGCTGACAGGAGCCTGGTATAGCTGTCTCCTGAGAGGCTCTGACAGTACCCGACTAATACAGAAGTACAGACTCACAGCCATCCATTGGACTGAGCACAGGTCTCCGATGAAGGAGCTAGAGAAAGGACCCAAGGAGCTGAAGGGTTTGCAGCCCCTTAGGATGAACAACAATATGGACTAACTAGTACCCTCAGAGCTCCCAGGGACTAAACCAGAACCAAAGAGTACACATGGGGGGACTCATGGCTCCAGCTGTGTATGTAGCAGAGGATGGCCTAGTCGGTCATGAAGGGCAAGAGAGGCCCTTGGCCCTGTGAAGGTTCTATGCCCCAGTGTAGGGGAATGCCAGGGTCAGAGAGTAGGGGGAGTGGGAACAGGTTTTTTTTTTTTCTTTTTTTTTTTTTTTGGAGGGGAAATTGGGAAAGGAGATATCATATGACATGTAAATAAAGAAAATTTCTACTTAAAAAAAAGAAAAAGCTCACTCTTTTAAGGCACAAAAAAATAAAATAAAAAATTTTATTAAATATTGTTATATTGGATAGTCTCTTCTGCTTTCTCCCCATATAGTTAATAAAATATTATAGTCATTTTCTAAAGGTGTTTATTTGTGTCAGAATCAGCATTTTCAGAATTTCCACATACGTACCAACGAGACCAAAATTGCATCAACATTATTTTTATTTTTTCTCACTCTGTAATCACCTTACACCTGCTCCTCACCAGCTAGCTCAAGAAGCCTTTAATTTTCTGACCGCAGACTAACCTAAATGAATATTGGAAGTGAATAGGAGCATCTTTGAGATCTAGAGCAATAAGAAACTACTGTATTATCGAAGCAAAAGTAGTCTGAAGTGCTGTAATCATATGGGCATTTATTGCAATTCCACAAACTCCCCAAAGTTAATAGATGTTATTAGATCCTCTCCGGAAGTCATGCTTGGTGGCGTTTGGATTTACTTGTTGTCCTGGCTAAAAGTTCCAACTGAATCTAAGTTCATCTTCTCCCCTGAAGCTGGTGCAATTAGAATCAACTCAGTGTTTCTCTGAGCTTACATTGCAGTTATTAACGGCGCTTCACGCAGTGTGTCAAAGCAACGGGCACCGCTGCCAATCTCTCCAGCTTCAAAGGCACAGCTCCTAATTTAATTCATCCATTAGTAAGAAACATGCAGCCTGTATAGTTTATTAATGACTTTAAAAGTAATTTCGGAGATGGTCTAGAAATATATATTCATATGTGAGTCATGCATTCCAAGTGGGAAACTGTGGGTCACATATAAGTCTTTTTTTAGCACAGGTTCTTTAAAAAGCAATGTGCTTTCTGGAATAATTGTGGCATAACTTTAATATTTATACAAATAAGCGCATATATAAAATTTGAACTTATGCAGAACTTGAGAAAAATCAGTTAAGGAATCTTTTGTTTCTGAGAGGTCGTATTGGAAAAAAAATACTTGTAACTTTACCAGATTGTATTAAATCAAGAATTTACTACCATACAATCACTTAAGATACTCTTAAACTCATATACATGAAAATGAAAAATAGTCCTATTAATTTAAAATATATGAATTAGTACAACAAGAATTCGTTTACGTTTATGTAAGTCAAATAGAGAGGCAAGGATAAAATAACATAACATGCCTTAAATCATTTGCTATCTTACAGGAGGAAACCCATAATAACAGCCTGAGAAAATACAATATAGTCTCTATGTTCACTGTTCTTATGGACTGGCACTGGGAAAAAAACGTAGATACAGATTACCCTGTATTATAATTTATAAACTTCTGTTCTATTTCCTGTTATACTTTGTAAAAGTCAGTAAAGATTGAAAATTTGAAACTTAGTTAGAGGACAGGTTCACATGAATCAGAATTAAATTCTTCATTTTATTTTAGAAAGGATTAGTTTAAAAAGTGATGTCATCCCTTTTCCATATGAGATCTGCTACAAAACATAGCAATTAACCCTCAGCTAGCAATCCTAATATTCCACGTAGTAGCTGCAGTGCAATGTGTCAGTAGTGAAACTAAAAGTATCTCTAACAATAGAATACATGCACTTTTTATATATGTGTGCATATATGTGTATATATGTGTATATATAGTATTTTGTTTTCATTATGAACCATTAAAAAAGAAACAACTTCAGAATATAGAGGCAGTTCAAAGACTGAAGGAACGACATCACCTTTCATAGCAGACTAAATACTAAAACCTGTCTTTATTTCCATAAACAGGTTTTTAGATACAGGCAGACTGTCTGCATAAGAAATTATTACTTAATTTTTGTCAAGTAAAGAAAAATAAAACCCAACATATTGGCACTTAATTTTTAAAAGCTCACAACACCATGCAAATTGTTTTTTATTACTACAATAAAACCAGAAACAATTTTAATAACATAATAAAAGCTCAGAAACAACTTCTTGATTTGCACACTTTGAGACTTAACTGTGTCAAAATGATATATTCTTGACATTCTTAATGCTCTATTTGAGTGAGTTTATTTTGACTAATTCAGAACAGTCATGATTGCGAGACAATCATTCTTTGTTATGGTTCAATATCTTTTTTTTCTTATCCTCACACATGTTTATCTCATTATATTCTTCTACTTAAAGCCATTTATATAATAAAGGAAAAAGTAGATACTTATGAAAACAAGTAAAAAAATGATTGAAGGTATAGAGGGTTCAGAACCTATGCAGGCCCTCATATTATACACAGTATACACATACAGGAATAATAGCAAAACACATTTAAAATAATTGATTTAAACCTGTTTTGAGTAAATGCTCTTGTTGCTACTTTCAAGTGAATATAACATTTTCTGTTTATCATACTTGAACTTTTAAAAAAAATACATATATTGAACTCTCTGTCTCTGCCTATCTCTGTCTGTCTCTGTCTCTCTCTGTCTCTGTCTCTGTGTGTGCATGTGTGTCTGTGTGTCTGTGTGTATGTGTGTTGGTTTGAACAGTGATGGCCTTCATAGCCTCATGTTTTTTGTGTTTGAATGCTTCATGATAGGGAGTGGTACTACTAAGAGTTGTGGCCTTGTTGGAGTATAGGTATGTCCTTTTCAAGGGAAATGAGTCTCACTGGAAGCAGGCTTTGAGCTCTGAGAAGCTCAGATCTGGCTAGTGTGTTTCAGTCTTCACTTCTACTGTCTGAAGATCAAGATGTAGACCTCCCTATTCCTTCTCCACCACCATGCCTGCCTGCAAGCTGCCATGCTTCCTATCATCATGATAATGGACTAAACTTCTAAAACTGTAAGTTAGTCCTAATTAAATGTTTTTCTATATGAGGGTTGCTGTGG
>JADRCD010156036.1:0-12975 GCA_019843815.1 Montemys delectorum | reverse complement strand
TCAAGGGGGTAGGGCCCCTTGTGAGTGGTGCCATCCCTGGGCTGGAAGTCTTGGGTTCTATAAGAGAGCAGGCTGAGCAAGCCAGGAGAAGCAAGTCAGTAAGGAACATCTCTCCATGGCCTCTGTGTCAGCTCCTGCTTCCTGACCTGCTTGAGTTCCAGTCCTGACTTCCTCTGGTGATCATCAGCCATGTGGAAGTAAGCTGAGTAAACCCTTTCCTCCTCAACTTGCTTCATGGTCATGATGTTTGTGCAAGAATAGAAGAAACCCTGACTAAGACACTATCTATCTATCTATCTATCTATCTATCTATCTATCTATCTATCTATCATCCATTCATCTATTATCCAGCTATCTGTCTATCTATCCATTTATCCATCTGTGTCCATGCATCTATCTATCCACTCCAGAATAATCCAGTCCTGTCTTCTGGTTCCCACGGAATCCTGCTGTGTGTTCTCCCATGGTTCACTGTTTCTCTGGATTCCAGTTCCCTCTGTATAGGTGAAGCTTGGAAACACTTCCACACATCAGGGCAGCGTGGATGTCTGTTAAAGGCTGGCCATTATATTACATCTCTAGACAGATAATGTGAGTCTGAGCTTGAATCAGTAGAGGAAGGGGACCAGGACCCTGCCTTGAACCCACAGAAGATTCCAAAGTTTCTTTCCTCCAATGTAGTGGGTTCCTGGTTCTAGTGGCTTAGAAGGTGGTGGGGTACCCTCCCCATGACTGACATATTTATCCTGTGCCTTCCCACCAACCCTGAGACTTCCCCGGCTAGCTCTGGCTTCAGCTTCACCTCACACCCATGGGAGGTGCTTAGGGTTCTTTATGCTTTGTTCTTCTCGATGTTCCAGCACCAGCACTCTCCGGGATGGGCTAGCACAGGCCCATGGCAGAGCCCTCGAATGGAGCTGCAGGCCTCGGGCCAGGTGCTCTGCCTTCCTTGCCTACAGTCACTCCAAGCCCTAGCAGATGCTCCGGAGAAGGCTTGGCTGTGCAGAGCACTTTTGTAAATGGTCTCATTCTTGAGAACCCTTCCTTACTCAAGAGAGGGAGACAAGGAGAGAAAGGCAGAGCTTCGTGCACTGCATGAACAGGCTGTTTATAGCCTGAGGCCCATAGTTGAGGGACTCTAGCCACGTCTCTGTTGTGATGAGGGGCCGGCTTGGGAGGCCAGCTGTACCTCAGAGAAACCAGCTTTTAGAGCCTGAGTCTAAGGTGGGATGCCTCCTGAGTACTGGCTGGCGGGGCCTATTCAGGGACTTTCTCTCAGCAGAGGCAGTATACAGGCAGGAGAAGAACAACAAACCGGAGACAGAGGCCAGGCTGGGGCTGGGACAGGGAGTCCTGAATCCCATCTCCAGGTGACTCAAAGCCTGCTCTTGACCTTGGCATTGACCTCGAGACACTTCTGCCAGCCTAGGATGTGCGTAGGAAGGCCTCCACACCCAGCTTCCGCTGGCCACCTGGGGGCCAGGTCACCCGAGGCCAGGCTTGCCTCATCTCGGGATTCTTTCCCTTCTCCACACCGCTCTGTCTTGGCTGCTTTGCTCGCTGCAAGTCAGCACCAGCCTGCCTCAGACTGAGTCAGATTACAGCCGCAGCTGGGGCCCAGGGCCCAACCGTGGTTGCCAGAGCAGGTGGCTCGCCCCGGAGCCAGAGAGACACTGAAGTGCACACAGCAAGGTCCAGGTTCCTGGGGTCGTGCAAAATCGTCCAGAGACTTTAGTCCATCAGGACACAGGAGTCAAGACAGCTGGCCTAATACAACTGGATCAGAGAAGCCCAGCCCTGCTCAGGACAGCCACAGGAAGTGACTGAGTCCAGGGCCTAGGCCAAGAGCCCTGGCAGGCCAGCTCTGCAGCCTGGGGAGTCACTGGGCTCCTCGTGTTATAGGAGCTGTTGTCATGGTTACTGGGGGTTTTATCGTCTAGCAAGTGGAAACACATGACACCCAGTTCCATTTGAGCGTCAGATCAACAGTCAGTGTAAGTCAATCCCTGGCCGTGCTTGGGAGACACTCATCCTAAAGGTCACTCTTTGTTTTCTGGATTCTCACGTACCAGGGCCCCCAGTGTTTGGCCCATCAAACGATGGCCTCATTATTGTTGAAGAAAATCCCTTGAATGGAGGCATCCTCTCCCTCATGATGTGCAGAGTCCCCAGATGACAGGAACTCGGAGACCGTTTCTCCCAGACCGTGAATGTTAGGTATCAAATACGGATGTCAGCAGAGCCTGTGATGTTGATAATAATTAATAACATTTGACACGGATGTTAACGCTCATTCACAGAGTGTCTGCTCTGCTCCAGACACACCCTTTACTCAGCTCTGTCACTTCTCCACTCAGGGCTCTGGCGCATGGTGACAGCATCCCGTCATCACGAGTTAGGCCACTCACGGGGGCTCCTTCAAAGTGGATGCTACAGAGTGTGGCCCCCGACTGCCACCGTGGGGCACTGTGCTGAGTGGCTTGAGAGGGTCACCTTATAAAGTAGCTCCTGCTCCTTACACAGGAATTATCTCTAGGTCATCTTGACACCTTCATGTTAAAAATGGAGAAATTGAGTCCCAAGCTCAAAAACATCAATAGTCAGGAAGCTCAGATCCACAGAAAGGAGCTGGCTTCTGCCCAAGCTACTCCCCTAGGCTTCTCCATCGGCCACGTGGAACAGTCCTGTAAGTTGGACGCAGGCTAGACAAGCTGCTGCAGTGCATGTCCCCAGCTGTGTCTCATGGATCCCATGTCCCCTGCTGTAGTGTATGTCCCCAGCTTTGGCTCATGGATCCCATGTCCCCTGCTGTAGTGCATGTCCCCAGCTTTGTCTCATTGACCCCATGTCCCCTGCTGCAGTGCATGTCCCCAGCTTTGGCTCATGGACCCCATGTCCCCTGCTGTAGTGTATGTCCCCAGCTGTGTCTCATGGACCCCATGTCCCCTGCTGTAGTGCATGTCCCCAGCTTTGTCTCATGGACCCCATGTCCCCTGCTGTAGTGTATGTTCTAGCTGTGTCTCATGGACCCCATGTCCCCTGCTGTAGTGCATGTCCCCAGCTTTGACTCATGGATCCCATGTCCCCTGCTGCAGTGCATGTCCCCAGCTTTGTCTCATGGACCCCATGTCCCCTGCTGCATGCAGTGCATGTCCCAGCTGTGTCTCATGGACCCTATGTCCCCTGAGAACAACACTATCACCAGGCCTGTCTAGGATGGGTTTGAGGGTTCTTAAGCACACAATAAAGTCCTGAGACAGACGCTCTCCAGGGCAGAGGGCTGGTGCTATGAGGAAGCCTAGAGGGTAGTGCTCTATGAGGAAGCTTAGAGGGCAGTGCTCTAGGGAGGTAGCATTAGAAGTGAGAATAGTTATTTTATTCATTGCTGTGACAAAATTTCTGACGAGAGCAATCTGAGGGAGAAAGGTTTTATTCTGTCGCAGGTTGAGGAGACAGCCCATCAGGACAGACAAAGCAGACCACACATTGCATCCATGGTCATAAATGCCAGTACTCAGTTCAATTTCTCCTTTTTATCCAGGCCTGGATTCTAGCCCAGGGATGGTGGTTTTCACATTTAGGGTGTATCTTCCACCTCAGTTAACCTAACCCAGAAGCTCCATCACAGACACACCCAGAAATCTGTCTCCTAGGTAATGCTAGAGTCTGCCCATTCAACAACAGCACCATTTTAACCAACAGACAGGAGGGTTCTGTGACCTCCAGAGCTCTGTGACCTTGAACACATCCCCCAGCCCCTTGGCCCCACATCTCCTATCTCTAGAATGGGAGTAATATCAGTCTATAGGAGCAGCTGTAGTCACTGTCGGGGCAGAGCTACAGAGAAGGATCTGGTGTGGGTGGCTTCTTTTCAAGGTGAAATCGGGAGGCGGGAATCCAGGGGAGTGAGAGGTAGAAAATAAAGACCTGGCCCCTATGTTCGAGAGCAGGTGACTGTGGCAAGCCCCTGGAGCTTGTTCTTGCTGGGATCCCTAGAGAGCAGATCAGGGTCCACAGTGGGCTGTCCTCAGCCAGGTACATGACCCCAGGTGGTCACTCCCTCTTCTCTAGTCTCCTTCTGAAACGATATCTCACAGATTAGGTGTGTTTGACCCTGGGAGCCAAGGGGTGCCCTGGACAACGAGCTACCCTCGTTGTCCTCTGAGGTGGATCTCAGAAGTCGAGAAGGCACAAATACAACCCCAATCACAGCTACGTACGTATCTAGGAAGTCCCCCTCAAGTTGAAAAATTACCCTTCGACTAAAACACTGACAACGACCATATCAATATCTTGGCGCTTTCAGTAGTAAATGGATGGCAACCCAGGATGAAAACAGAGGGGCTTGACCTCACTCAGAGGCTTCAGGGTCAGTGCTATCCTGTGATGTCCAACTGCCCAGAGAAGTACCCCCAAGTCTCCCGGTGCTCCAAGGAGGACCTGGGGAAGCTCTCTGGGTTCTCAAGGGAAGCCTGAAACCCTGCAGAGACAAGTGTGTCCACAAAGCATTCCCCAGAGCTTCTGCGACAGCCAAGCCCTGGGCTCTCTGATTTAATATCATTCTAAGCTGAGGAGGAATGTGGAGGGAGTGGCCAGTGGGCCAAGCCAAAAAAAAAAAAGCCAAAACATCCAGGCTAAATGGCTGAGCCAACGGTGTATGTATCTTTCACCCACAGGGAAAAGACAGAAATGCCACAGAAGGAATTGCTTTTAAGGGAACCTCCTAGTGTCTAGGGTTTTATCTGACTTGTCTCTATGTGTCCCTAACTTAGCCACTAAATGATGCCTGTAATTCTTCTTGGGTCCTATTTTTATGACGAGGAGATACTGCATGTCTCTTGGGCCTCAATACTCACGGGGTGTGGAGGCCTCACTCAAGTCACTTCATGGCCTAGTGTCCTTTTCTCCTGGCCTCAGGAGCCACGTGGCTTCAGTTGAGTACCTGGACTTGGTGCCTTCATCTGTAAGAGACCTTGTTTACTGGCACCAGTTGAAAGAGGGTGATATTGTGGTGCGAGGGGGTCACATTGGGACCGATCTGCAGAAGGCAGAAAGTTCAAGGCTTCCAGAGCCATCCTGTGAGTCAGGCAGAAGCAGCCAGGTGAGCTGCCTGCAGGGCCCCATGCCTTCCTCTCCAACTGTCTCACACCTCAGTGGGCTCAGTAAGGGCCTCCCGAGCGCAAGGACCCAGGTTCTATCCCCAACAAGGCAAAAGCATAGTAAATATAAAGTGATAGCCTTCCTCTACAGCTGCTTGGTGGAGATCCCAAGGGCCCCCTGGTATGGAGGGGCAGTGTCCTTCCTGGGGCTCCTATGTGTGGCATTCAGTGAGCCAGTCACAGCTGGTACAGTCCTTTGGAGTTAGCCAATCATAGCTGGGACACGCAGCCTGGTAGCCTAGAAAGTCAAGTAGGCAGAGGCTGGAGAGACAGGCTTCCGTCTTCCAGAGCTCCTGGGCCCTCTACCTCAAGGCCCCTTCTGACCCCAGAAGTGGAGGCGTACTGACTGCCTGGTGGGATGTCAGTCTCTGTGGTCACTAGATCTGTGAGCTTCTATCTCCCACATGCCCATCTTGCTCCTCACCTTAAACCCACTGTGGCCATGACTGTGACAGCCCATCTCTAGAACACACTGTGGAGAAGTCACTTGTCCCCATATGAGGATTTGAACCCATGGCTTCAGCATGCTGGTGAAGAATAGCAACATTGGCTGACGTTTGTTTTAGCTTTTTTTTTTTTTTCCTTTTGCTTTGGAAAGAGATTGACAGAGTTGCCCAGGCTGGATTCGAACTCACTCTGTAGCTAGGGCAGGGTTTTGCTCAGTCCTCCTGCCTCAGCTTCTTGAGTAACTGGGATTTTTGGATTTTGGACCTATGGCATTAGGCTCAGTACATCTGTGAGAAAAAAGGAGAGTGGAAGGAGAGAGATGAGGATAGCAAGGACAAAGAAAGAAAAGGGAGAGAGAAAGAGAGAGAGGAGAGAGAGAGAGAAAGAGAGAGAGGAAGAGAGAAAAGAGAGAGAGGAGAAGGAGGGAGGCAGACAGACTTACAGGGAGCGGCTCCCTCTGGCTGCTGGACTGAGTTACCTCATAGCCAGTTTTCTGGGTCAGGGCTAGGGGTACGTGAAGCTCTCATGCAAAGCTTTTGGCAGCCGAGCCAATTGGGTTCCTAAAGATTATTATTTTAGCAAACCCATCTTGGATGTGTCCAGAGTCGGCAGGAGGCTCCGCAGCGCTCTCCAAGAAAGTGCACGGCTGCTTGGGTTCTTATTTCAGTTGGGCCCAGGGAGGGGTTCTGTTTTGCTCAGCTTGTGTTTCTGGAAAAAAACTGGCCCCTGGGAGGAGGCTGGATGTGGATGGAGAGCTTGGTGGGTCTGGGGGTGATGCGATGGGAGTGACTGCTGGACCGGGATCTCCGTCCTGTGTTTGTTCTTGTATCGGGGGACCCCAGAAAGAAGTCAGGCTGAAGATCATGTTATGCTGGGGTCCTTATGCCTCATTCCTGAACAACATGATCTCTGGGTCTCCAGAGCCAGATGGTGACGGGAACCTAGGCTGATGGCTCACCGTGATTGGCTATCACCTGGATGTCGCTGGCCCACTTATTGCCTCAGTTTCCCCTACTAGGATAAAGAGGCTTGGAAGCTTAAGCCTGTCCTGTCCTTTGTCCTTCCTTCCAACCCTGCCCCTGGCCACACCCTCCTTCCCAGACCCCCAGAGAAGCACACATCTGCAGCCCCAGGCCCCTCCTTTGTGTCCGGGAGCCCCCTTTTTTGGGAGTTCAGCTCTCTCTGTCTCATCATCTGGGTATCCTAAATAGTACGTTCCCTGACCTCCTGTGTGAGTCAGAGGCCCCACAGTGAATTCTTGTTTCTGTTCTCCATTCCTCTGGCAGGACTGCACCAGGAGGCCCGTCTGTGTCCCTTGTTGACCCCGAAGCAACCTCCTTGCTTCTTGTGGAACTCAACAGGGCACAAGGATAACCTCCTCAGGGAAGCTTACAGATGTGTGACTCTCAGCCAAGGGTAGAGCCCAGGACAACAGACAAACAGATGGACGGACGGGAGGCTCCAGCTTCCGTCACAGTCAGGTGCAGCATCTCTGTCTGAGCCCGCCAGCTTCAGTATTTGGTAGCCACCCTTCAGATGACAGAAATTCCATCCGGGCCTCTTTCCAGGCACGCTCAGAATCTCTGGGGTTGAGACTCCTCCAAAAACTCCTGCAGGATCTGGTGGGAAGCTCTTGCTTCTCTCTGCATTGCTTCCTGGGGGACCCCCCGTTCCTTCCAGCCCAGAGAGGCATTATTGTCTACACATCCCAAGCCTGGGTTGGTGTCAAGTGTCTCTGACTTTGGAGTCTCGAGCCCTGGACTTAGTTTTATGGGCTTTGGCTGTCGAGGGCAGCCGACGACTCCATCCATCAACCGGGGACTGTTCTAACACTAATGGTGAATTTATAGAAGTGGTTAAACAAAGTGTTGACATTGTGGACGGTGTGTTTCTGATTAACACACGATTCCGAGCGAAGCTGCCATCTGCGGGGGAGTCAGTAAAACACAGCAGTGAATTCCCAGGCCCCAGAGACTAGACTAGACTGGATCACCAGAGGTTGCGCAAGGAGATCATGAGTCGTCGGAGGCTGCCGTGGAGACTTGTGTACAAACCTGGAGTCATCCCTCCCTTCCCCTTTCCTGCTTTGCTTGAGAGATTACATCTGAGTTCTCTTCCAGCCTTAAGCATTTCCATTAGCAAATTCTGCCAGTTCCTGTGGTGTTCCCTCCAAACCCTGTCCTCAGCCCGACCCCTCTCCCAAGGTGACCTGAAACGTGGTGGAGCACTTACCTGCTTTCTGGGTGCTGATTGCTTTCTTAAATCATCTCTAGTCATTAAGAGAATGGGTGGGGGTCGTTTGCATTTTTAAAAGATTCCTCTTCTAAATAGTGTGGCTCTCGATGGAAGTTGCAGTATGGTCCAGAGTGTTCCCTTGCCTCTGTTCTCCCCCTCACCCCAGTGCTCCCTCACCCCAGTGCCCCCTTACCCCAGTGCCCCCTCACCCCAGTGCCCTCTTATCTCAGTGCCCCCTTATCTCAGTGCCCCCTTGCTCCAGTGCCCCCTTGCCCCAGTGACCCTTGCCCCAGTGACCCTTGCCCCAGTGACTCTTGCCCCAGTATCCCACATGACAACATTCAATGCCATAGCCACAGTACATTGTCAGAGCACAGCAAATTGCCTTTGGTGCTATGCTGGGCCCCTTAAGCAGGATTTTACTTTTTCTTTTGGTTTTTTGAGGCAGGGTTTCTCTGTGTAGCCCTGGCTGTCCTGGAACTCACTCTGTAGACCAGGCTGGCCTCGAACTCAGAAATCCACCTGCCTCTGCCTCCCAAGTGCTGGGATTAAAGGCATGCGCCACCACCACCCAGCTTTACTTTATTTTTTTAAACAACCTATAACATTTTATCACAGTTAAAATTAACAACTGCCACTACCTGTAAAGGGAGAATCTCCCACTCTCACACCAGAAGTCCCTGGGGTTACCTCCCCCATCCCTGGTGATGCTCGCTATGATGCAAGGTTGAACAATGTATGAATTTCAAGACTGGCTTCCTATTACTAGATTTTCAGACAAAGTCTTGGTATGTAGCCCAGGTTGGCCTCAAACTCCTGATCTTCCTGCTTCAGCCTCCAGAACACTGAGGTCACAGGTGTGTGCCACCACACCAGGCTCCTCCATCTGTCCTCATCTCTTCTGCAATATCCCTTTCGGTCGGTGAATAGTATTCCACTGTATGGATATACCACAGTCTGTCCACTCACTGGTTGAAGAACAGCAGCTGTAGATGACACTGGCTGTTGAGATTCCTATGCACGAGGTGCTGATGAGCATTCATGGACAGGATTATATGAGAGCCTACAGTTGACAGAAAAGGGATCAGAGGCAGAAGAGGTAACGGTCAGGTCATCAAGTAACATAGGTGCAGCTGAATCAAGAATTGAACACAGGTACAAACTCTAGAGTCCATGTCCGCTCAATTATGTCTATGATGGAAAATCTTGTAGCTAAAAAACCCCATAAAAACCCTTCAGCCTGAGCAGGGCATGGAGTGTTAGGGAGGCTCGACGTCCCCGTGAGAGCGTGTCATGTGTCTAGAGGCACTAGAAGATCCTCACGAGCCAGAAAACCCACAATGGAGACTGAGCCTGCCTCCGTGGGATGTCCGTGGTATAGCCTGTGCTCCCCTGACACTCTCATGCATGTCTGATGGGTCGCTGTCTCCCCTCTCTGTCTCTCTCTCATGCTCTCCTCCATGGGGAATGTCATTCTGCTCTGCCCACCACATTTTTGTCCCTTAGCAGAGATCTCCTCTCTGTGCATTTTATTTTTCGTATGTCCCTGCGCATGTGCCCCCTTCTGAAATATCTACCTGCTGTGTGAACAGGTGTCTATCAATTGATTCACATGCTGTAAGGACTCACGAGCTGCCAGGCATTGAGCTGAATCCCGAAAAATGGAAAAACCAACGACCCCTGTGTCAACCTTCAAGAGTCTTGGCCTGTAGGTGCCGAGTTCCTGAAATTGGAGTTGGACCCTTGGGTTTGAGTCCTGCATGGGTTTTTATCTGGAGGCTCTCCCTGGCCTCAGCCCATCCTCCTTTGCAGAAGCCTCTTGGATGGATATGGGGTGGCTGGACGTGCACGCGTACCTTCTTCATGGCTCCTGATACTCTACGCTCTGTAGAGGTAATAGGATCCAAAACCCTAGAATCAGTCAGTGACCCACGTCAGCCACCTCCCCCCACCATGACACAGGGCTAGAGAGCAAGAGCTGCACAGAGGCCAAATATGTACCAGCTTTAACTGCCAGGCTCTTTCCCTCCACCCTTCCACCTGTAACCCAGCTCCCTGGGGCCTGCAGCTCATTCTGCACTTCATTTCCGCCCTCCCTGGCCTCCTGAGCCCCCATAAAACTCAATCTCCTCTTGTTTTCAGTTCAATTAAGGGACTGTAATTCCACCCAGAGGGGCACACACTGAACATGTGAGCAATAGTCAGGCTGGGCTGGAGGGAGGGGTGGGAGATCAGTTCAGGGGGTTCCAAGAGAGGGAGAGGAAAGAGTCTCTGTGGAAGCGAGTGCCTACTCCTACCCACCATGGCACCCACTCCCAAGCCAAGAGAATCTCCCTTACCTGAGTTCCCCTATCTAAATCACCATCTTGAACCTTGATCCACCATCCTCCATTCATCCAGGCTCCAGCATTGTTGTTTAAAAGCTAACTCAGTTCCAAGCCAGTCAAGGCTACATAGTGAGACCTTGTCTCAAAAAGAAGACTAATTTAATGATGGATTAAAACTACACCACCCATGGCCCCAGCCAGGAAGGCTGCCTGCAGGAATTTCTCCTCCGGAATGTTTATGCAGGTGTTCAAAGACTTCCCGTTAAGGATGCTCACTGTAGGGGAGAGATGTAACCATTGCACTGCAGCCTTGCCTCCAACACCTTTCAGTAACAAGGTGGAAGAGAGGCAGATGTCAAACTTTGTAACAAACTTGAAACCTAGCTCGTTGGTGAGGCAGAGAGAGGAGAGCCAGCAGTGCAGGTCAACCTCAGCTACACGAGGACCTGGGTGCCAGCATGGGGGCCATGGGATCATGTCTCAAGAGTCTCATATTAGTAAAAATAGTAATGAGTAGTGACAGAGAAGGGCCCATACCCACCCGATGAGTGGATGCTATTCTTAAAGGCAGGCCTCTGTGGGGCCCTTGAGGGATGGGCTCCAGGACCCCAAGACCTCCACCCCATCCTAGGCATCGAGCCCTTTATATCCGAGAGTGTTCTGCCATTAGCATAGAACATCTACATAGGACACCTGCACATCTTAAACCATCCCTGGGGGACAACAGAAATGTCATGAGGATATTGTCTGTTTAGGAATGGGAAAAAAAAAAAGCCTGTACATCTTCAGTAGAAATGCTCTGTGTGTGTGTCCATGTGTGTGCATATGCATGCCAATGTGTACATGTGTGTGCATATGTGTAGCCATGTGTGTGTGCATGTACATGTGTGGTCATGTGTACGTATGCATGCACATGCATGTGTATGAGTGTATGTGTGCATATGTGTACATGTCTTGTGTAGATGTGTGTGAGTGTGTGTACGAGCCTGGTGTACCTGTGTGCACTGTGCACATGTGTGGTCAAGGGTGCACAAGCATGTGCATATATGCAAGCATGTGGGGGGACACGTGTGTGTGTGTATGTACCAGTACATATGTACACTGTGCCAGTGTATGCATGTGTGTGCATGTATGTGCATATGTTTAAGGATATGGGCATGGGACATGTATATGCACAGATATGTGTGTGCCTGTGCACCTGTATGCAGATATGTTTATGTTCTTGTACTCTTGAATGTGCAGGTCAGAGGCTGGTGTCATATAGGTCTCCTTGTCCACGGCTCATGGTTCTGGCTAGCTCAACTGGCCATCCAAACCTAGGGTCCTGCTGTCTCCACCTGCGAGCAACCAGGCTGCTGTGCCTGGTATCTTATGTGGGCTTTGGGGGACTCGGGCCCTCTTACTCAAATGACAGGCACTTCATTGACTTCACTGTCTCTCTGCTTTCAGATGCCATGGCTTTCTGAGCAGTTTCAATGTGGAATTGGTTGAGTCTACAGAGGAAAATCTGTGACCAGTCACTAAGCACCTCTAGATGTAAATATGAACTTCTTCAGCCAAGCCAGGGTAGAGCATTATTATCAGACTCCAAGTCCAGACAGAAACACAAAGAATCCCTCTTGTGGAGACCAGAGGGCCATGCTCTGGCACAAGGAAGAGAGCTAGTGAGTTCCCAGGTTTTCAATTTGCATAAATTACTTTTATAATTAAAATGTATCTGCACCCATAATGAGCAATGGTATCTCCTTACGGCTGAGAATCCGAGCCTTGTGTCAGGTGTCAGAGGACATGTAGTCCCCACCATCAGTGCTGACTGCCGGTGATGCTGCTACATGCTTCTGCAGTCTTTTCCCTGTTCCACACCCAGACAATTAAGACTTTGTTTGTTTATCCAATAATGTATGTGTTATTATCTAATGTATGTGTGTGGGTGTTTTACCTGACTATCGATCTGGTGCTGCAGAGGACATTGAAAGGAGCCAGCACCTCAGGAATTGGAGTTATAGATAGCTGTAAGCTATCATAGGGGGGCTGGGAATGGAACAGAGCAAGTCAGGAGCAGTCAGTGCTCTTAGCTGTGAAGCCATACTTCTAGCCCCCCGCCATGAACACAGGTGGAAGTACACTTCCTTAGGTTTCCTGTTTCTGCTTCTCCAGGTCATGAACAGTCAGCCTGGACAACTGCAGGTGGGGCTGTATGATGGAACTCAGGACAGAGCTATAGCCACTTTATCCCTACTGTGTGCAACTCGGTTTACTCAGGTCCTAAATGCCTCGGGGGCTCCACAGAGCCACTGCAGATGATTTTAAAATAGGTACAAAATAGGAATTGCCATGAGGGTCAAGGTCATGATCACAGGCACTAGCTGTGTGGGGTTTTGAGCCCTGAGTTAATATGGTGGTAAACACTGGTCCCCTCAGGACACATCTGGAGGCAGCCAGGGCTCTGGTGTCCTCTCTTTCAAAACTTTTGGTTTCCTCTCTGAGTCACTCCAGGGTGGAGAATTAGACCCTGGCCACCAAAGCCGTGGCTTTGAACGCAGCCAAAACAAATGGTTGGGCTGGTCCCTGTGGGAAATGTCATTTCAGCCAGGGTCCACAAAGACACTTTTGACAGAAGGCAGGGAGTCACTCCGCTTGGGGGGACAGGGCTTCCCGGAGGGTCACCGTGCTGGAAGAGAGAACACTCTGATTGGCTGTGGGCGGGTTCTAGAGGCCTGGATGACCAGATGGAAGTCAACACTGGATGAAAATATTGAAGAAAGAAGTTTCAAGCCTTTGATTAAGAAGCACCTTCTCACCAAGGC
>JADRCD010156030.1:0-10932 GCA_019843815.1 Montemys delectorum | reverse complement strand
CCTCCCCCCATCATCGCTGGCATCGCAGGGAGCCAGGTATGCCGCCCGCCTCTGCTGCACGGATCTCTGCCCTGGCTGGACGGCGGCAAAGCCCTGAGCAGCCACCACACCGCCTCGCCCTGGAACCTCAGCCCCTTCTCCAAGACGTCTATCCACCATGGCTCTCCGGGGCCTCTGTCCGTCTACCCTCCGGCTTCATCCTCTTCGCTGGCCGCGGGCCACTCCAGTCCGCACCTCTTCACCTTCCCGCCCACCCCTCCGAAGGATGTCTCCCCAGACCCGTCGCTGTCCACCCCGGGATCCGCCGGGTCGGCCAGGCAAGATGAGAAAGAGTGCCTCAAGTATCAGGTGCAGCTGCCGGATAGCATGAAGCTGGAGACGTCTCACTCTCGAAGCAGCATGACCACCCTGGGAGGGGCTTCGTCCTCAGCCCACCACCCCATTACCACCTATCCACCCTATGTGCCCGAGTACAGCTCCGGACTCTTCCCACCCAGCAGCCTGCTGGGAGGATCCCCTACCGGGTTCGGATGTAAGTCGAGGCCCAAGGCACGATCCAGCACAGGTAAGCGCCACCTCCATCCCGGGGAATCTTTCTTTGGCTCCCTCAAATTTGCACTATATCCAGGTCAGGGCCAAAGAGCAGGTATCCTTTCCTCCAAAATAAGGGTCTCCGGGAGGGCTACAGGTATCGCCCAGCCCACTTTTTTCTGTTCCTCTAGCCTGGGAATAATGTGATGCGTCTTAATTCCTACTGATTTAGACAACAGAGGGGAAGTGTGATCTAATTGTAATCCCTTGCCCCATTCTCCCCATCCCAGTGAGCTGGGAAAGGAGAAAGGCTAACAAAAACAAATGGAGACCCTCTCCTCCTGCCTGCTGAGGGACTTCTGGATTCAACCACTACCCTTTACTTTCCAGGACCAAATGGAAGGCCCCAGGAATAAATCTGTAGTGTTTAAAGCTAAACTGAAACCTCCTCCAACCTAAACAAACACAGGTCCTTCCTATGACCCCTTTGGCCTCTTTTCAGACGGTCTGTTCCCCCTTCCCTCCACTCACAGAGGGTCACGGGGGCTATAGCCAAGGACTGTCCTTTACAGAGCCGTGTATAAATAAAGCGTGTGTCTGTGTCATTTGGGAAGGAGGCAGTCACTTTGTAAAAGGAGCAGGCTATGCCTGGAAAAGGGACTCTTAGCTGAACTTCTGAGGGCCTGAGATGGCTCCCTGGTGGGATACAGGGACAAAGGAAGACAAGTGTCCTATCTAGTCAGTTACCTACGGTGTCTTTTGGAGCCTTCAGTGTTAACAGGGGCCAGAGGCCTAGCTTAGGATGATTACAAGCCAGGTGTGATAGATAGGAAGGTTGATCGAGCAAGCATATGCCTCTGCTCTCTCCGCTGCTTCCTTTTCTCTCAAAAGTGGAGAGTAGCGTGTGTTTTCCAGCACACTGAGAGATTCCTTCTGTCTAGGTCCTTGCAGGAAAAAGCATACGCAGGCAGAGGTTTTTCTTTGCCTTAGAAATAAGACAAATTCATTCTCAATTTGTGGCTACTGGGAGCATTATTCAAATGAGATTGCGATCAGACTGACACGTATTTTCAGAAAGGATTTTGTGAATATTGTTATATCTCCTAAGGTGTGCTCATTTCAGATCGGGCCATATCAACTACACAGATCGCAATGGTTACAAAAACAATCCATTGTCTATAAAGGGCTGGATGAGCAGTCATCAGGCTGTGGAAGACTTCAGAGAAGGCTGGGGGGGGGGCAGGGACCAGGAGAGGAGTTTTGGGATTTTTTTTTTCTTTCTTTCTTCCTCCCTTTCTCTGTTTTTCTTCCCAGGGTGACATTCACTCTGACTGCCTGAGCAGGACTGTCTCTATTTAGTTGATATGTTTTAGCTAATCCAATTATTTTCAGACGGCTGCACGCGACAGTTGCATTGTTTATCCTGGGCCAGGAACTTTAATAGAGTCCGGATGCGGTTAGGCCGACAGAAAAACTCAGACCTGCCTGTTCAGTACATGAAAGTAGGCAGGAGGGAGAAAGAGGTAGCCTCCTTGCTAGAGTCAAAAAAAGAGGGCTAGAGGAAGGAGCTCGAAGGAGCGGCGTGGTCTGCTTAAAGGTGCCTGGGCTTGTGGGGAGTGAGGGCGGTGGACTAGAAAGAGCCAAAGGGAACGGTTTGCCTCCTAACGTTCCGCTGGAGGGCTGAGATCAAGGAACAGAAGAAAGCCTGTGTGTTTTGAAGTTGCAGCGGGGGTTTAAAAACAAAGCAAAACAAAACAAAAAAAATGCTCTATACCGGCAAGGCTCTGAGGTCAGGGAAGAAGAGCTGAAGTGGTGCCTGAGAGGGGGAGGGGAACTCTGACTTTCCAAAAGACTCTGACGTCCAGGTTTCTTTTCTGCGTCCTCAGGTCTACACACTTTTTTGGATCCGTTTCTTGTTTCTTTCTCTCCTCTCTTCCTTTAAGCTTGTGATGGGGGCTGGGGGGGAGGGAGGTGAGGGGCAGAGACAGGTCAGTGCTAGGCCCTTTCTGAGCCAGATCCTAGGCATAAAGTTTGTTTATTTATTATTTTGGGGAAGGAGGGAAATTATTGTAATTTGGCTTTCTGTCTCCTCCCTTTGACTCCTTTCTCACAGTCATAAAAAGCCAGACTGGTGTGCCTGACCTGCAAAGGAGATGGGACTTTTGGAGTCTAGAGAGACGTTTCTAGAAGCCCTCAGGATGCAGAGGGTGGACTAGTCAGGGATTCTCTTAGGTTTAGCTCTCTTCCCCCCTTTCCTTTCCCTTCCCTTCTTCCTCTCCTCTTCCTTTCTGGTTCCTCTTTGCAGGAGCTTTTATTGGAGGAGACAGAAAAGAGGTGCCAGTCAGGATTGTTGCTGTGGAGAAAGCTGTGGTCAGGGCCTGCACTGCTCTCTCGATGTCTTTGCTTTCGGTCTCAGGTCTCCTATCTATCCTTGTGAACAAAAGACAAAGCTGACAAAGCTGTTGCTCCCTTCAACCCCCACCCCCCCCCCCCCCCCCCCCCCGGGCCATTTTTTTTTCTCAGTTTCCCTGACTACTTTTTGGGTGTGGGTATCCCCCTCCACCCTCCTGAGAAAAATATCTTACCCTTCTTCTGTTCCTACACAGCCCAGTTTCAGGGTTTAGGTCAGAAGCCCAAGGGGCATTTGAAAATGGCTGTTGAATGTCAAGAGAGGCCTCACAACTCTGTGGTTCTTGTCACCTAAGAGAGGTGTCTGCTTGGCAGCTCACAGCCGACTGGGGGAGAGGCAAGGGGAAGACAGAAAGCAGGAGAGTCGGGCCCTCCATTAGGAAAATTGGCTGTGTGCTGAAGTCACAGTAGAGGCATGGAGAAATGACAAGAGGAAAACCCATGCAAGGCAGTATAGTCAAAAAAACGTATGGAGTGAATCAAGACAGAAAATTGCTCTACTGTGCAGGGCCGTGCCTGAGAGCAACCGTTGTAGTTCTCTGCTTTCAAGAGCCCTCTGAAAAAGGAAGCTGTCTTCCTCCCTCCTGCCTGACAAAGGAAAGGAAATCAACCTGGCCACAGGCTGGGAGATCCCCTCAGCAGGGTCAGGGTACCCGCCTAGGTATCGAAGCTGCTCAGGGCAACAGCCTCTTGACTACCCTTCGGCTGTGCCCGGTCCAGGGAGCATGTAGCCAGCGAGCTTCCGTGTGCCTGCCTTTCTGCACGGTGCTTAGGCAGGGAAGGAAACCTATGTGACCCCTGTGCAGACAGGACTAAAAAGCAGGCTTTGGCTAGGTCATAGCCTAGGCGCATGCTTGCTGTGGCTGTGGATGCAGTGGACATTTGAGAACTCCAAGCCAAAAGGCCTCCTGGCCGTAGTCCTACGGCTGGTACCTCTTCACCCATCCATCCTTCAGACTCCTCAACAGCCATTAGCCATAACCCATCAGAGTTTGATCCTACACGAAAGTTGTCTGAGTACAAAGCACCCCAGAACCTATGAGGAGAGCCAGAAAAAGTTAGCCTACTTCCTAGGGAAGTACCTTTGGCTTCACGTCTACTGTTTTACATCTAGTTCCGGAGGCTCTAGGATAACAAGAGAGAATTCTCCCCAAGCTAAGGAGCCTTTTTTTGTAATCCAGATTGGGGAGTGGGGCAGGAAACAAACCTCTGCTTAGCTCATTTTTGCAAAGGCATGTTGTTTACACACGGTCCCTGAGTAATGGGGACGGTGAAATGAGAATATTTTTTTCATGGTTTTCTGGCCACTTGGTAGAGAGGGTTGGAATTAAATTGTGGTGATAACTTCTTAGAATTGTCCCTGGAGAAAGTGATGTGATGGGCCCACAAGAGTGAATACCCCTTGCTCCTTTGGGCTGGATCTGGGGGCCTTTTAAAAGTCATTAAGTCTTTTCCCTCCCAAGGTAGATTTTGTTCTTTTTCTAGGAAGCCAGAATTCCCAATTGATCTTCTGGAGTTTCTTTCTTTACTTTGTTTGTCATTGATTAATCTCTCAAGACAAAAGGATCCCTTTAAGTGCAGGGCATCAAACCCAGTGCCGTGTACACAGTAGACAAGTGCCCTACTATAGAGGTATAGCTTTAGCCCCCCTCAGTCAGTCTCTCTCTCTCTTTCTCTCTCTCTTTCTCTCTCTCTCTCTCTCTCTCTCTCTCTCTCTCTCTCTCTCTCTCCACTTTCCCATCTACCCTGAGTGTCTCCTTCTGATCACCTTGCCTCACCTCTGTGGTAGACCCTCAGGAGTTGAGTTGCTTGCTCCTGGAGATTGAGGTCTTCACCCCCTCCTTAGCTTGAGGAACTAAGCATTCTAGTGTCTCGCTTTCCACATTTTCAAAAAGTAGAAGAGGTTCTTTTAGACAGAATCTTTCTCCCCTTCGGATACTGGAAAGAATCTCTTTGGCCACTTTTCTTCCAGGGGTCCATTTCTACTGAGGAACTTTCTGGAGTGGGTCCTTCTCTGGCTTTAGCCCTGCTTCTGGGAGTGAACAAACCTGGCTGGGCTGGTTTTCTGTTTGTTTATTTGTGGTTTTGGAGAAAAGAGAAGCTGCAGCCAGGCCTCAGTTAATGAGGGGACCGACATCCCCCCACCTCCTTGACTAACTTACCTCTCCTCCTAATCTGTCTCCGACCTTCATTCTATCTGTTCTGCCCTCTTCTCTCCTGGCATTTCCCCTCTTGCAGATCTCCTGCCTCAAGGCTGGTCCGTGTTTCCTTGCATCAGCCCTTGGCTGGCCAGGCTGCAGCTAAAGAGTCTGCCTTCGGCTCCTCTAACAGCTGCTGCACACCTATGGGAAATGTTGCCATTTTTGGAAGGGGAGACTGGGAGGATAGCAGATGAGTCAATCCTGCTGGGCCTTAATTGATGACTTTGTAACTAGGCGTAGTTATAGTTCTATTGGAAGTTTAAAAAGTCGAAGTTTTAGCTACTCAATCAGCCAACTGATCAATGTATACGTCCATCTATTATCTCTTCATCTCTTTAGCCATTGGTTAATCTTTCTTTTCTTCTCATCCTGAGTCAGTCTATAAGGAAGGGCCAGAACTGGGTCACCGCTCCTTGCTTCATTTACTTTTCCTTTTGAGGAAGCTGAAAGAAGTCTTTGGCTTTGGCCACTGACTGATCTGGCGCACAGTATGTTCTTAGAGAAATGTTTTGAGGTTCAGTCTCCCTCCTTTTCCCGTTGTTCTATCTTCCTCACCAAGTGGGACAGGTCAAATGTACTCACCTGTGGTCTGTTTGTAAAACCTGGAAGAGTTATGTCAGGAGCTAAGGGTTGCAACCTTGGATCACTTTGAAACCGTTTGGAAATGCTTTGGGTTTTATTTTATTCTCCCTTCTGACCTCATTGCGTGTCTAGGGGCTGGTTCTTCCATACCACCACATGTATCTCAGGGGTAGAATTCAGGTTTTCAGGCTCAGGGGGCAAGGGCCAGGTCACTGGGGGATCTCACAGACCCTCCCTCATCTTCTAAGTGTCACCTCCTTTTCTTACGCTTTCCTTCCCTAAGTGACTTATCTGTGACCTTGTTTCCAGAAGGCAGGGAGTGTGTGAACTGCGGGGCAACCTCTACCCCACTCTGGCGGCGAGACGGCACCGGGCACTACCTATGCAATGCCTGCGGACTCTACCATAAAATGAACGGGCAGAACCGGCCCCTTATCAAGCCCAAGCGAAGGCTGGTAAGTTCTGGGAAGGGCTGAGCTCATGTATCTGTCTTGTGTTTTCCATGTCGTCTCTGAGAAGGGTGGCTTTCTGCAGGAAACTGGCCTGGTCGTTTTCTCTCCTTTATTTTATTTCCCTTCTTTTTACTGTTTCTCCTCTGCCTTTTATTCCTTTGATCTCTTCTCCTTTTATATTTTTTTTCAAATTAGGTACGGAAAAAATGTCATATTTTCATCTTTCATGGTTAAATCACTCTTGAAATTTAAGGTTACTAACTTACTGGTTATCACATCTGAAACGTATATCCTGATAGAGTGACTAAGCTTAGCAACATCAGGACCACTGTGTCAATAATTGCTGTGTCATGGAGAGAGATTTAATGTGGGGAATAAAGCATCCCAGGAACCATTTAGAGCATACCCTGGAAGTTGTAGAAGTCTCTGAGAAGGCCATTCCAGACCCAGGGCTGTCGATGATCCTCTGATATTGATGCTTTAAGATTAATAGGCCTCCACGTTGTGATATTACATTCTTGTAATCCCAGAATTTAGGAGATGGAACCACAGGATCAGGAGTTCAAGGCCAGCCTCAGCCACATACTGATTTTGTAGCTAGCTGGGGCCATGGGATTGATGGTGACTTAACTGAATTTTAGAATCCGTCCCTGGTATTTATCTGCTTCTTGGTCTGACACTTTGAAAACTTTACATAGGTGGTTCTCGTCTTGACCCGTGGTCTCGTCTTTGCTTTTATTCCCTTTTAACCCACTATCCATAGCATGAAAGTTTCCTGCTCCACCGCACACACTCCTCCTTTCCTGAGCTTTTTGATAAATAGGAATCCTTGAGAGAACCTCAAACCACTGAGCATTTAGAAAGGAATCAAACAGGAGGTGTTTGTTTGTAAACTTGACTCTGGAACCTTGGGTCAGCTTGAACGGTGTGAGTGTACATACCTGGGACAATAAGAGTAATTAGCAGGGGATGCCCACACACAGGCCAGATCAGAAAGGTGAAGCTCCACCAGGCGAGCGAGCAAGTGAGTGAAGGCTAAGAACTCCCCATGTAGATTCTAAGGTGGAAAAGTGGAGCAAAAACCGAACACATGAGACCACCCCCCCCCTTCCTTAAAGCATTATTCATCTTCCCTGTTAGACAGTGGCGGCACGATTTAACACCTTTCACATCCTCTTTAGAAAAAGGCAAACTTTCTAGGGGTGGAAGTGCCCACATGACTTCAACTCTTTTTTTTCTTTTTTTTTTTTCTTTTTTCTTTTTTTTTTTTTTTTTTGGCAATCTTAGATCTCTAGGCTTCATCCTATCTGATCTTTGCTCTTTTCTCCAACAGTCTCAACACCTCCCTCCTCTTCTCATGCAGTTTAGGTTTTTTTTTTTCTTCCCCTTTCTTTTATGTGCAAAGCCAACTTCCTAGGAAAAAGCTGCCGGATATCTGAGTGCTAGAGATAACTCACAAACAGCAACTCAGCTTCCCCAACTTAAACATCAAGATGTTTAGACGGATCAGAACAAGAAGCATAGAAAAAAAAATGGCTGGAGGTGTTAGGTCTGAATGAGTGTGATCACACCGCAGAAGAATGCCGTGAATCATTCAGGGCCCGGCCTAAGGAAGAAAACCCAAAAAGAAATAAAACCAACAACGAAAACCTTCTAGTTGAAATAAGTTATGGTACACTTGCAGTTTTTAATTTTTAAGTGAAGACCAAAAAAAAAAAAAAAAAAAAAAAGTTTAAAAAGTTTCTGAAAAATCTAAGTTCTCTGATGGACAGCGGAGAGTTTCTCTGTCTTCGTGGAGAGGAGATCTCTCCTGCCAGGTCATATAGGTTGGTCTTCATTCACCCTTCGTAAGAAAGTCTGCGCCACTCTGAGGAATGACTGCTGTTAGTTCTTGAGTTCACAGGCTGTCACAGGTTAGGCTATCTGTCTTCGTGGTCTCCCCTGGTTGGGGGAGGTATTGATGTTTTCAATTCCATTACAATGTATATGCTACACAGAGGCACAGCGACTTTTTTCCCTTCTCTTTAGCGTTGGTTTTTGCTGCATGCTATGGGGTGTGTGTGTGTGTGTGTGTGTGTGTGTGTGTGTGTACACATCAGAGGATCAGTTGTAGGAAGAGTCAGTGTTCTCCTACCCTTCGAGTTCTGAGGATTGAACTTATAGCTCAGGCTTGCCCACAAGCACTCTTGTGCTCTGAGCTGTCACGCCAGTCCTCCACCCCCCTGCCCCCCTCCAATGAGATGGGCTCTACTTCCAAATGTGTCAGAACCCTTTGTTTTTGTTTCTTTTTTCCTTCTCCTACCTTCGTGCTGGGATCTAGAAGCCTAGGCTCGTGCAGGTTAAGGACACGGGAGCCGCAGTTTGGTGCTTTCTTACAGTCCTGTCCCTTCACTTTGGCTCTGTGTTTCTAGCTTGCTAGTTTTGTCTTAACGTATTTGCAGACCCCACTGATGATGACTCAGCTCATACCGTGGCTAGCTTCTTCATGAGATACAGATCTAACACTGACTGACATAGAAGAGAGGACTGATGGCCAGGTCTATAGTGTGTACACCCCGCCCCCCCATAGTATTCCAGAATTTTCTTATGTTTTACAACTGGAAAGAGTTGAGTGGCTTGCCTAATTTAAGGACTTACCGATGCCTCTGCCGCTGAGTCCAACAGTGTGACTCTGTGCAGTTCTGTAAGTTGGCCTAAACTCTATCTTACCAGAGATGTATCCGCTACACGTGTGTACTTACGATAGTTACAATATACTGTGAAGGATTATTTATACATGCGCTGAATTCTTTCTTTACAGTACTCATTGTATTAGTTGGCATTATTTATTTACCTTAGATATTCAAAATTATTGAGCTGGGAAAGCTGGTTGGTTGCCTGCATGGACACTGTTGGGCTTTATCTGAATTTTTTTTTTTCTGAAATGCCATTGGAAGGTGATAATAATCACATGTAACATAATTGTCACAAACGATTAGGCGTTGGTTTTCAGTAGGACTTTTTTTTTCCAGAAAGCACAAGAGGGAAATGGTTATTTAAGTATCAAATGCTCACATTTCACAAAGGCAGGTGGCCAAAGGCACCAGAATTGGCATCAACGCTCTTCGGTCTGAGTGGCTTATTTTCAAAATGGGCAGCACCTTCTCCACGATGAGAGAGAAGGGCTGTTTTTAATTTCACCTCCTTACAACCCCCAAAAGAATTACTGGGGGCTGGGGGGAAGTCTTGAGTTTGGCTATTTAAAGCCCACAGGACTTTGGTTGGAGGATAATGTGAAGGTTTGAAAGGAAGGGAGTATGTCTGCTGGATTTAAAATTGCCACTCGGTTTGCAGCTTTGTGCTTGATAAAGTATTGATAGAGATAAGGGAAGGACAATGTAGTTTGTAGTTTCATGTTCTTAAAAATCATACCAGAACCTATTTTTTCTTCTCCACTTCCTCTTTCCTTCCTTCCTTCCTTCCTTCCTTCCTTCCTTCCTTCCTTCTTTTCTCTACTTTTTTTTCTGTCTTTCTTTTGGCCTGGAGATACAGCCCAGTCCTTTTGCTATTGTTAAATAGCCCTTCCACTGAGCTTACTCTCCAGTTTCTAGAACTTTCTTAATGCAACCAAATGCTTTGTCTTCTGTTCTTTTCTTTACTATTAAGTTCTAGCTTAGTATCCAGACTCGTTTTGGAGTTAATGTTTTCTTTTCAGGGCGAAAAAGAGGGGAGTATGTTAGAGGTGACAGCTCCATTTTCTTTTAATTTTTTGGGCTTGTATGGAAAGGATGTGCGCTAGTGCGCACGCTGGCGTGTGTGCGGTTGTACATAAAGGACAACTTGTACAACTCGGTTCTTTCCCTCTACCACTCAGGTTTAGGGATCTAATTCAGGTTCTCAGCTTCGGTTGTGAGTGCCTTTAACTGTGAGCCATCTTAATAGCCCACCGTTCATTTTCTTTTAATAGTTCTGAGTTTAATTTTTCATTAAGAAAATGTGCGTAGAAAAGTTGGCTGATAAATTCGCATGCACGAAAGGTAAAAGAAATCTCTCCTGTTTTTTTTTTTTTTCTTTTCTTTTTAAAGCAGAGCTAAGTAAGAACATTTTAATTTAATTTTTGAGACAGGATCTCTCTTTGTAGCCCACACTGGCCTGAAACTTCCTGTATACTCAGGCTGGCCTTAGGCTGGTTGCAATCTTGCTTCAGCCTTTCAGGTTTTCAAATGCAGGAATAACAGGTGTGAGTGAGCCACCAAATCTACAAAACCAAGGAATTAAAGTTCAATATAAGGCTGATATTTGGCCTGTGGCTGCTTTCCACCTCCTCGAAGATCAACACATAGGAAATGCGTAACTTCACCCAGGTGGTGAGCGGGTGGGAAGGTGATAGTCAGGATTTCTCCTAAGTCATCAAAGTATCGCTCCGCTTCCTTTTGTGTTAGGATTGTCTCATTACCTGATGGCTACCTACCTAAAGATATCAAGGGCGGCAGTCCTGGGAGTGGCAAGCCTGAAACTGCCAACTCTGTGGGATGGCTGCAGGGTGATCGAGTGGGGGCTTGTCCACTCAGAATGTCCTACTCCAAAATCATGGCACCCTGAGTGCATCACACACACACAAGCACATGAACACACACATCACACGCACATATATACAATGAGCTCGCATGCACACGCATATACACTCACTTCTGAAAGGATGAATTTACCCTGATGTAGAACTCCACTCTCCAGAATCAAGTTTTGTGTGTGTGTGTGTGTGTGTGTGTGTGTGTGTG
>JADRCD010156021.1:647-23028 GCA_019843815.1 Montemys delectorum | reverse complement strand
TTTTTTTATTGTGTGTAGGTGTGTCAGTTGGATTTTGTTTCCCTAAAACATTATCCAATCAGTTATGAAGAAAACTGTAGTAGTAACCAATAGAAAAACATAATATACAGAAATTAATCACATGAATGAAATTTATGTGACTACTTCATATAGTCAAATTTCAGGAAGCAAAATTATAAACTATCAAGGGTTTTCATAAAAGTCTATCACATAAAAACAGGATACAGTATTTTTCTAGAAGCTGACCTGTATTGTTTTGCAATGCTTGGCAGCATTTAAAGGTAAAGTATTGTCAGCACGGTTACAGGTAGCATACTGCCTCTTGGATGCTTCATAATGCTGACCCTTTTCAGAGCAAACTCAGCATTCCTGGTCTGACATGCTCACACAGAAGGGAGTCAGTCGGAGAACATTGTGTGGCTGGCAGGCTTCTCCTCCTGTGGGGCACATTGTTGCACAGTGGGGTCACTGGCTGACACAGCTCATGCCATTTCGCATGAGAAATTGGCTGTATTCCTGTCTGCTCAGGGCTGAGATGTCCCCTTTCAACCCCTGCCACCTTCCCCCAGCACAATCTGATTTCTGAGATGTAGACACCTGAAGCATGAGGGAGGACAGGAGGTTAATTCAGCATTTCTCTGAATAGTTCAGTACAAGAAGTGGTTGCCAAATAACAAAAGGTGCTGCTTTCTGCAAGGACTTGGAAGTGAAGGCATGATTTAGAAACACAAAGTGCAATCCAATGAGGATGATGTTGGCATCTGCCCAAGCATGAGATCCTCAAAGGCCATGAGGCCAGGCCTGCCTTTGCTTTACAGCTTTGATTGCCTGGATTAAATTGTATCAGCCTATCAATTTGAGAGCCATTAAAATGTCTCTGTCTTTCCCTCTGTCAGCCGTTTCTCTGGATAGGTATCTCAGGAAACTGATGATAATAATCAGCCCATCGCTAAGAGTGACTTTCAATGGCCACAGTAACCACCTCATGTAAGAGGATAAAAGGTGGCACATCACCTGTTGAATTGGCCCCAGGAGCATCTCTTCAAATCTAAAAGATGCACAATAGGACTGCACTGCTGAACATAGAATTGTAGCATTGGGTCAAAGGGCGGTTCAGAACCGGATACGCCACCTACAATGCCGCGCAGATCAAGCTGTCAGACTGATGAAGCCTGGAAGGCTTGTGGTGAAAGACTAGCGAAAGATAATTCCTCAGAAAAATCATAGGTGTGTTACTTGTAGACAGAGGTTTGTAGACATCAGCTAAGCTCAGCTCTGTTCTGCTTCATAATGACCAATCTAGCTCACATTACTAAGACAGTTAAGTGTTGAAATCTCTGAAATTGTTTGCATAAATATTAAAGTAATCTTTATAGATTTGTGAGTATTCTTTTCAAGACTTCCACTCCTTGCAAGCAAATTCAGGACTGTATTTTCCAATGTGAAATTGCAGAGTCTCTGTATATGACTCCAGTGCTCACGTATGTGTCTTAAACTATGTCTAACATACTACAAAGAAGATGTAGTATAAATGCTGTGTAAATATTTGTTTCATTGTTTGACTTTGGGGAAAATGACCCAAAAAAACTCCATACACTTTCAATCCAAACAGGATGTTTACACAATTTTCCAGTGATGATTGGCTGAAAATATGGATGTAGGGCTAGAGGAGATGGAGAACAACTGTACTGATCAATGAATAAGCCTGTCCTTAGAATCTTAAAACTCATCACTTCGAAGATGGTCACTATAGAAACCTGATATAAACTGTGATTGTGTCTAGCTGATACACATTGCTTGCTCAGATATGCCATATGAACTCAGGTGTATTTATAAGTGGGTGAGTAAAACTGTCTATTAAGTGTACGTGCACATGGAAAAAAAGTGGTGTGTATTTTTGTTCTGGAATAATATTATGAGCCATTTAGTAGTGCACTACAGAAGAAAGACAAATGATGTTTGTGGGCTTTATTACTTTCATGCTCCTTCAAAAAGAAAACACTAGGCCCTCTATTGTTTATCACATGCTGAATGCACATAAAGGCTGAATGAACACAGAACAAAAATGTGTATGTATAATGTGGTACATAGTTATTTAAATAAATTATAATAACAATATAAATTCAAATGTATTTAAATGGAAACTACAATATAAATTTTAAATACTTTTTAGTTATGTGAACAGACTTTTGGGGGGATTTGTAGTTATTCACAGTTACAGAGAGGTGAGTAAACTTCCTTCTAAGAGGGCATAGATTTTAGGACTAATTATACTCTATAGCTTCGTTTTACAGTCATAAATGCTGAATGAACACATAGATAGAAATACATTTCCCTTGAGCAATGTTACTGAAGGTTTCAAATTCTATTAGAAGCATTTTAATCAAAGAGAGTGTAGTGATATTGTTTTCAAGGGCAAATGAAAAATCAAAGGGAGAAGAGCAAACAGTAGACTTGTCAATGATATGTTTTGCAGTTTGTAAATGGACAGATTCAATAACAGAGAAAGAAGAAAGGAAAACGAAATTTACTAATGACTAAAATGATCGTGGTCTTTATTTTGTTTTTGTTTTGTTTTTTGTTTTGTTTTGTTTTGTTTTGTTTTTGGTAAGACTATATTTGATAATATTCTCACACCAAAAACCTGAAAATAAAAATGAAATACATTGAGTAATGAACAACTGGTGATGATTCTTATTGGACTCTTATGTGATGATTTTAGCAGGTGAAATCATACTTTAACTCTAGGCATGGGGATGCTAGCAATCTCTAATCTCAGGACTAAGGAGACTCAGATCTCAGATGGGATCATGAGTTAAGAGTGAACCTAGCCTCTTGGTAACACATTATTTAGCAAAACAAAATGCATAGATAAATAAATAAACAGTAAATTAAATTAAATCTTAGAATGGTTACATCAACTATGACCTGCAACATATACTGACTTCATTGTTTCATTCAAATAAATATTGCTATACTGTTACAAAAATAGAACAATAAGATAGATAATGCATGTCACCAGAAATATTACTGAGATGTTTACATTAGTTAATTTTATTTTAGTCATATTATAACAAAATACCAGAAAAAATAATATACTGAATAGGTGTATTTTGAATTTCTAATAATTGGATGAACCCCCATGTCTTTGTGCCTAAGACAATGAAGCATGTCCAGGAAGGGCTCATGAAACAGAAGATAGCTCATTTCATGAGGCAGGAAGAAAAAAATAACATGAATTAAAAAAGCCCTTACAGTGCCCTTTCCAGGATATCTCCTCAAAGCACTGCCCTGAAACTAAGCCTTACTCAGTCAATTAGGAACACCAACCCAAACATAGTGCTAGTTAAATGAGAATCAAAATATAAGTAGCTAGCCCAAATAGGTGAAGCTTCCAGGTTAATACCAGCTGAGTATCAAAAACAGGTTATCTCTATTTTAGTTATTGGTTCATGCAATCCTGTAGCACACATGCTCTTCAAAGGATATAGGATATTATTATTGTTCTTGGTTTCATTCCAGTACTGATAGCATGGGTATGTTGCTGAAGACACTACATACTTGAGTCATAGAGCATAAAGCAACAAAGCTGGCATTGGCCTTTCCCAGTCCTAACAGAATAACCATTGATCTTAGTGATGTGTGAATTCTACTACAAAAATAACCTGCTGAGGAATATGTCCAAATTTGTGCAATAGTGGTACAAACATCATGGAGGTAACTAATTACTCTCAGATGAGGTTTAAAGCCTCCTCTCAGGGATAGAACCTATATGTCCTTATTTTCCTTCTATTGCAGTAATAAAAACCATGAACAAAAACAAATTTTAAAAGCTAACTTGACTTAAGTGTCCCCATCTCAATACACCATTGAGGGAAGTCATGTAGAAGCAGGAACCCAGAGGCAGGAACTGAAGCCAAGATCACAGACAAATGCTACTTTCCACCTTGGTCTGTATGAATTCTACTGTTTGCACTTTTACACCAGGCGTAGCACTGTTAACAATGGACTGAAACTTTCCCTATAAATCCTCAGTCAAGAAAAATGCTTGAAAACTTACCTACATTCCAACCTTATGTAGAAGCTATTCCTCAAAGGAAGTGCCCTCTTCCCAGATGAATCCAGCTTGTTAAGTTGTCAAAACAAACAAACAAGCAAACACCAAACAAAAACTAATGAGCACACTCTATCTGACATGTAGTATAATGCAAAGAACCTATGGCTAGACAACTCATAGGCTCTGGGAGTGAGCCAACTATTATTACATTGTTAATCGATCCTAATATTAGACACCTGGCTACTTCTTATTATAGACATAGATTAGTGGATCATTGAACCATCTACATAAGGGCTGAAGAGATGGGTCAGCAATTAAAAGCACTGCCTACTTTTCTGGATGACCTAAGTTATTGGGAAAATCTAGGAGTTGGGAGAAGCAAGATTTTATGTTCAAAATATATGGTATTAAAAACTATTTAAGTGTACAACATGTGAATTAACCTCTTTGGTTTGAATTTTCCTCTGGCATCTTCTAAAGGGCTAGATTTGTAGAAACATATTGTTTTGAGTTGATTCTACCACAGGATGCTTTATTTCCTCCATCTATGATAATTGAAACTTTTGCTGGGTATAGTAATCTGGGTTGGCATCTCTTGTCCCTTAAGAGTCTGAACCCCTTTTGTGTATTCCCTCCTGTCTTTAGAGTCTCCACTGAGAAGTCGTGTAATTGTAGTAGGTCTGCCTTTATATGCTACTTGGTGTTTTCCTTTGAAGTTGTATTAGTCTTCCTTTCTTCAGGATGTTTAACGTTGTGATTATTATGTGGTGAGGGGATTTTCTTTTCTGGTCCAACCTGTTTGACTGTCTGTATGCCTCTTGTATCTTTACAGACATTTTCTTTAAGTTAGGCCAATCTTCTATGATTTTGTTGAAATATTTTCTAAGCATTTGTGCTGCTATTCTCCTTTCTCTGTTCATATTATTCATAGCTTTGTTCTTTTCATAGTGTTCCATATTTTCTGGATGTTTTGTTTCAGGAACGTTTTAGATTTCACAGTTTCTGTTAGCTTTGTACTTTTTGGGACTCCTAACAGTGGGAAAGTGTGTATCTCTGACTCTTTTGCCTGCCTGCTCTTGAGACCCTTTTCCTTCTATTGAGCTGCTTTGTGCAGCATCAATAAGAGAGCTGTTATCTCGTTGTATTGTGTTTTGTTTTCCCCTGTTCAGCTGTCATCTCATGGAGGCCTGCTCTTTTAAGAACAGAAAATGGAGTGAGAATGGATCTGAGAGAGGGGAAGGTGTGGGGAACTGGGAAAAGTAGAGGAAAGGGAAACTGTGGTTGAGATGTATTGGATGAAAGAAGACAATATTTTCAATTTTAAAAAATAGAATAATGTCTGAAGTCTCATTTAGGAGTCATTTTAACTGTGATTCTCAGTAATATTAAAATAAAGCTACGTGATTCCAACATATAATAGTAATGAATAAGTATTTACATGCCAAAAAGAATGGATGGAGGAAACGGAGGGAAGACCAAACCAAGTCAACACAGAAATCATGCAAGATAAACGTATACCCTGAAGGCCCATACCTGGCGTCTCAGAATTGAGAATGAATAAGTCTAGTTTCTGAGAGGTTTAGACTGGCTTACTCAAAGCTCTGTCACAGATGTCAAGCATTAGCTTGGGTAAGCTCTACTATGTGCTTATACTTTTCTCTGAAAATGACCCATGACTCTAGAATCTACAACATACTAAAGTCTACATTCCAGCTTAGGCTTCACACCTCACAATTTCATCAATAGCTTACCAGGGCCTTCTTGTACAGACTTTGACCCTGCCACCCATTACCTAACCTAATCAGCTTTCTTTAACTATAAAGAAATATTATGTGACCCATCTTGTGTGCTTGTAAAACTAGTCCCAAACTGGCGATGTGTCTGTAATGAGCTTAGCTGACCCTGTATTTGTCTCTATGAGCCGTGTGTCTGATTCTACAGTTGCTTTGCATGTGTGTAGGGGAATTTGGAGGGTGTGGAGGCTTCAGCTGCATTCTCAGTTCAGGCTTTCTCCTTTCAAATCAATTTGTATTTCCAAAGTTGAATCATTTGATGAATGTGTTTTTGCCTGAACCCCATTCCTCTTGATCTGGTAGAGAACTTTTTTTCTTGATATCACTAACCTTTTTAACTATTGCAGCCTCCTATTCATCACCCACTGGGCCTGCCTCTTTAGTCTTGCTCCTGCTGTTTTGTTTACCAAAGTTCTGGACCAGTTGCTCTCTCACAATGTGGACCTTGGAGGGAAGCAGTAATACATTTTCACAATGCATCATGAATGCTCTCCTTCTTTGTAATTATGCCTGCTAAATATTTTGATCCAGTACTTTAGAATTCAGAATCACTCTGGTTCTTAGGCTATGAGCAGAAAAACAGGCAGATAATTCAGAAGAATTTTGTCTCAGTATCTCTTTTCTTGAGAGGGCAGTTATTCCTTTCTGAAACCTCCTGAGCAGGCCTGAGCGCTAAGAGCATCTTTTGTCATTCTAACCTCCCAACTCTCACCAGCATGGCCCAATTCATTCTGCTTCCTGCACTCATGGGTATTCTAGGTGGATACTTCATACTCTTCCAAGTTCTTCTGACAGATAAGTTATGGAACATAAGATTTTTTAAAAGCCTTGGTTTGTGAAAGCAATGGACATTATCCTCAATCCCAATTTCTGTAGTAGTTATTTTTCTCATTTCTGTGAGCAAGTACTCCACAAAATGCAACATAAGAGAAGGGATATTAAATTTGACGTACAACTCAAGTCCATCATGCCAGAAAAAGGCACCCTGGAAGGAGCCAGAAACAGGAAGTTAAGAAAAAACAAAGCTTGGATATCAAGCAAGGCCCATTCCCATTGAGCCATTCTCTCAAGTAAGAAAATGTCTACTAAAGATTCCATAACCCTCCCCAATAATTCTATCAGTAGGGAATGAAGCATTCAAATATAAGCCTATAGGGGACATTTTGCATTGTAACCCCAGCAGCTGGTGTTGAATCTGTGAAGGCAGGAGAGAAGGTAGGATAACGTGTAAATGAACAAGTCAAATTGCTTATGAAACTCTAAGATGCTTATAGATTTGGGATCCTATAAAAGTCAGATATTTGATTATATAGCCAAAGGATGTTGGAACAGCTGGTGGAAATAAGATTCTCCATATAAGTCTAGGCAGTCATCTGATGCAGTAGTTTTCAATCCAAATTGCTTATTAGTATAATCCCTTCTGGAGGACTTTAAAAACTCCCAGTTTCTAAGCTTTACCCATTAAGTGAGAATTCTTGTGGTTGGTTCTAGGACTCTGAGTCCTGCAATTCTAATATGCAGCACAGACTGAAAACCACTGACGCAGACATTTCTGAAGTAGAGAAATTATATATGTGAGAAAGATTTGATCAATGATCAAAACCAGACCCTATGGCTCATTCATAGCCTCCAGAACATAGAAATAAGTATGAGTGTTGCAAGCATTACTAGGCTGCAGTGTCTCTTCCCACATTTTACAACTGAGAAAGTCCTTATAAACTAAATTTCACAAGGTCCATACTTCCATAAAGGGTCATCACAACAGAAGTAGATTATAGTTTTGGTAGGACTCATTAATTTTATAAGTGTTATATAAATCTAGCAAAACACATATATAGAAGCTAACATACAGGAAAAATATGCCAGAAAAAGAAGCAACATTACTGGGATTGTGTGAACTCACTTCTACCTCAAGAGAAATAACAGCTACTATGTTGATTTCATGTAATAATCTATTTCTATTTAATGACATAGATACTTAAGGTAATATGCAAAAATGTGTATGAAATATATTTGTATGTATATGGGCACTAAACATGTGAATGTCTGATATATATATATATATATATATATATATATATATATATATATATATACCAAAATATTAACCAAAAGCATTGATAAGCTTCTAAGTTCACGTCCTTACTGTTTCAATTGCACTCTTTGCAGGAGAAAACTGAGGACATTCTGTATTTAGTATTTAAACATTTTATACTTTTGAAAGAAGCGTTGGACTAATATGACTCACATCCCAATGAATCGCTGGACAATGAAAGATTTTGTATTATAAAATAATTGCCAAGAGAAAGGATGTTCAATAAACACTTTAAAATGTAGAAAATCCTCTGAAATGCATATGTGTCTCCATGGCAATCAGTTTAGAGAACATTGTAAGTCAGGCTGTTTAGTAAGTTGAATAATGAGATGTACCTAAGTACAGACTTTAGGACACATTATGTTTCAATATTTTCTTATATATGTTTTAAGGGTAAGTGTGATAAGATTTGAGAATTAAGTATTCCAAGGAAAATATATCTCACTGGTTTAAGGATAGTTTTTAACTATTGTTGCCTCCAAATTTTTCTAATGGAGAATATTACAGAAAACTTTGAAAGACTTAAAAAAATAAAAAGTGGGCTAGGATGAGAGAATGATATGACTACAATTAAGGCTTTTGTGTGTTGCTTTCAAATGCATTGCACAGGAATTCTTTTCTTTTAAATTATTTTATTTATTTACATTTCAGTGTTATCTCTCTTCCTGGTCACCCTTTCACAAGTCCCCAATCCTTTTCCCTTCTCCTTCACCTCTGAGTGAGTGCTCCCTCACCCATCCATCCTTCTCCACTTCACCTCTCTACAATACCCCTGCTCTGGGGCATCAAGCCTCCACAAGACCAATCATGTTCCCTCCCATTGAGGCCAGACAAGGCAGTCCTCTGCTACATATGTAACAGGGGCCACAGACTAGTTCATGTATGCTTTTTGGTTGGTGGCTTAGTCCCTGGGAGCTCTGAGGGGTCTGGTTAGTTGATACTGTTGTTCTTCTTATGGGGTTACAATCACCTTCAACTCCTACAATCCTTCCCCTAGCTCTACCATAGGGTTCCCTGGGCTTAGTCCAACTGTAAGTTGTAAGCATCTGCATCTGTCTCAGTCAGCTGCTGGTAGAGCCTCTCAGAGGTCAGCCATGCCAGCCTCCTGTCTGCAAGCACATCTTGGCATCAGCAGTAGTGTCAGGGTTTGGTGTTTGCAGATAGGATGGATCCCAAGGTACGGCGGTCTCTGGATGCCCTTTCCTTCAGTCTCTGCTTCATTTTTTGTCCCCGCATTTCCTTTAGAGAGGAACAATTAAAGGTAATAAAACTATGGTAGGTGGATGGCTCAACTGGGGGATCACAGTAGTCACTTCAGGTTCCATCTCCCCACTGTTGGGCATTTCAGCTAATGTTATCCCCATTGGGTTTTGGAAACCTCTCACATCCCTGGTATCTGGGACTTTCTAGTGGGTCCCCTATCCCACTATTCATTCTTCTGACTCTCAGGGCTTCTCTTCTGTCTCTCCTCATACTTGATCCTACCCCTATTCCCTTCCCCTCCTCTTTCCCACCCAGGTCTCTCTCCCTCTGCCTCCCATGATTATTTTGTTCCTTCTTCTAAGTGGGACTCAAGCATCCACACTTGGGCTGTCCCTCTTGTTGAGGGATATCTGGTTTGTTTCTAGCTTCTGGCTATTATAAGTAAGACTGCTATTAACATAGCAGAGCATGTGTCCTTGTAATATGGTAGAACATCTTTTAGGTTAAGCTTCATATGGTCTATGAGTTGTATCATGGGTATTCTGAAATTTTGGCTAATCTCCACTTATCAATGAATACATACCATGTGTGTACTTTTGGGTCTGGGTTACCTCACTCAGGATGATATTTTCTCATTCCATCCATTTGCCTGTATAATCCGTGATGTCCTTATCTTTAATAGCTGTGTAGTATTCCATTGTATAAATGTACCACATTTTCTGTATCCATTCTTCTGTTGAGGGACATCTGGGTTATTTCTGGCTTCTTGCTCTTACAAATAAGGCTGCTATAAACATAGTAGAGTACATGTTCTTATGATACTTTAGAATACATTTGGATATATGCCTAGAGGTAATATAGATGGGTCTTCAGGTAGAACTATTTCCAATTTTCTCAGGAACTGTCAAATTTATTTCCAGAATGGTTGTACCAGTTTGCAATCCCAACAGCAATAGAGGAGTGTTCCTTTTTCTCCACATCCTTGTCTCCATCTACTGTCACCTGCGTTTTTTATTTTAACCATTCTGATTGGTATAAGATGGAATCTCAGGTTGTTTTGATTTGCATTCCCCTGATGACTAAGGGTGCAGTTCAAGGACCTCCACATAAAACCAGATATACTGAGTCAAATACAAAAGAAGTTGAGAAATAGCCTTGAACATATTAGTGCAGGGGAAAATTTCCTGAACAGAAGACCAACAGCTCAGGCTCTAAGATCAACAAATGTGGACCTCATGAAACTGAAAAGCTTCTGTAAGGCAAAGAATACTGTCAATAGGTCAAAACAGCAAACTACAGCTTGGGAAAAAACCTTTACCTATAGCTGATAGAAGGCTGCTATTCAAAATACACAAAGATTTAAAGAAATTAGACTCTAGAAATAACTCAACTGAAAAATGGGCTACGGAGCTAAACAGAATTCTCAACTGAGGAAACTCGAACGGACAAGAATTACCTAAAGAAATGTTCAACAAGAGTTCTTTATTACAGTTTATTCTGTAAGCTGAATAAGCTTTGGTTCTCAAGTGATGAGAACCAAATTTAAGTTATCTGAAAGAATAACAATTATCCTCATCTACTGAATCATTGCCTTTGTGCTAGCTCAGTCCTATTTATTACTGAGTCTTATAACTTGATTATGTATTACCTATTCATTCCCATGTGAACTATGTCTCTATAACAAGAGCTCTTTTTTGTTGAGAGAGGGGGCAGTATTTCCACATAGATGTTTGTAATTGCAGCATTTATTCTGTGGTATCACATGAATGAGCTCTTGGTGTTTTGTTTTGTTTTGTTTTAAATTAGGTATTTTCTTTATTTACATGTAAATTTCTCCTTTCCTAGTTTCCCCTCCAAAAAACAAACAAACAAACAAACAGAAACAACAAGAACAAACTCCTGTTGCCTCTCCCATCCCCATGTCTGCCACCCCACCCTCTCCCACTTATTGTCCCTGGCATTCCCCTATACTGGGGCACAGAACCTTCACAGGGCCGAGGGCCTCTCTTCCTATTGATGATCAACTTTGCAATCCTCTACTATACACATGCTGCCAAAACAATCAGTCCCACCATGTATAGTCCTTGGTTGCTGGTTGGGTCCCTGGGCACTCTGAGCAGCCCCTTAGGATGAACAACAATATGAACTAACTTGTTTTGTTTTTTTTAAATACAATGTTTCTTTCCATTTTCAGGCAGTTATCACAAAATTATTGCTAGAAATAAACTGACTAAAATCAAGTTGTAATATTCTATTCTATGAGTAAAAATTAATAAATTTTAGAAAATGTATAGATCTTCAAGTGTACACATCTAGAAGTTTCTAGCACAGCATTATTACACATGTAACAGTAAGTACCTCGGTGTGTGAATTATAAAAGAAGGTTTGGATAGTGATGGTGAAATTCATGGTCATTATTAAAGTAGAACTGAGATAAAACCTGACTTTACTTTTATATTCTTAAAAGGACAGCTAGAATCAATCACAGAGAGCCCCTGAGCCCAACATTTGACATGGTGTTCTGACAATCCTGTTGGGACATCTTCTTCAGGTGTTGCAGCCTTTGTGCTTCATAATGGGTCTGCATTTGGGGATGTTCTCCGTCAGCCAGCTAGATGTTTATTCATGCTATGAACAGGAGTGGTTATGATGAGAGGAAACAATAGTTTTACTTAGGGGTCATAGTACTTAAGAGACTTTAGTCTTAATAGACACAAATGAGGAAAATCGATTTTTCTACTTAAAGAGAGACATGGTTTTACTGCATTAATAATACTTCCCTACATCTTCCCAGGGGAGAACCTGCATTAAAAAAAGCTTTTGACTGATAAAGCAGATGTGACAAAGACATGAGAATGCAAGGATCAGTTCACAACACAAGCAAATACTGGAGAACTTAAATCTTGTCATAAGAATTAGTCTCCTCCAACTTCATGTGTGGAATGTGTTGATGGATAGATCTAATACCTCTTAAGCCTTCCCCTCCTTCTGTTGTGGTTTGTTTCTATCCAAAATACATAAAGAGCACAAGAAGCTAACCACCAAAAAAACCCAAACAGCCCAATCAAAAAAATGGGGTATAGAACTAAACCAAAAATTCACAACAGAGGAATCTAAAATGTCTGAGAAACAACTAAAGAAATGCTCAAAGTCCTTAGTGGTCAGATAAAAACTTAAGGCAGTTTTGTTGATTTTGTTCAAAATTTGAAAAGGAAGCTCTCATTAAGTGCATCTTTCCCCTCAATGTGTTGTGTGGACTCCTGTGTAAGAGATCCAGGTTTAGAATACAGGCTAAACTAAAAAAGCCAGATGCCTACGGTGAGAAAAAGAGAGGCTGAGACTCAATGATGTTGTAGAAGACCCAGGGATTTCCTCTTCTGCACTGTGGGAATATACCATCAGCTTGTTATTGCAGGGACTTGTGATGGTTATGAAAGGGACTAAGGCAGAGCTGAGCACAGACAGGAAACTTCAGCTGGGATATACTCATCTTACTTCGTCCTACTGTCTGGCTGATCCATTCTGGCAAGGATGCCCCTCCTGGGGACATTCAAGGAGATGAGGTGAGAAGCAAGATTTAGAGGAGGGAATTTTTACCACATACCAATATCTTCATGAATATTTCCTAGAAGTTCATGAAAAAAAAGTGTGAATTTCAAAATGAAGAAAACAACAGATAGATATTTTTAGCAAGGCTTATGTTCCTGTTGTTCACAAGTGACTCAGCTATACCTGGCTGTAATTTCTTTATTCCTGTGATGTGATGCACAATTCATTTTTTACATCAAAATTTATTTTCCAATGCACTGTTGCTATACCTTATCTCAAGTGTTGTACACATAACATACAGCTTTCTTATGTCCTATAAAATAGAACATAATTTGTCACTGTGTAGGGAGCTCTATGAATTCTACTGTAAAGTTTATCTAAGTCTATAGAAGTGTGTGTGTGTGTGTGTGTGTGTGTGTGTGTATGTGTGTGTGTGTTAGGCATCTAGTTTTAATGTCTTGGGTATTCTAGCAAAGTCTCTACCACTAAGCTATAACCAGGCCCTTAGAACAGGGACTTCCACCTTTCTGATGAGCTTCAGTTTTGTTTCATATGTAACCTTTAGATGGTGTAGCAATACGTTAGGTATTGAGCATTTTTAGTTTTAGCCACAAATTTAAACACATAATTGATGGCTTGTTAGCCCTTGGGAAATACTATAACACATACCTGCATTAGAAAAACAAAGAGACATGACAGGAGGAAGAATATATGTGTTCCAAATGAGAAGTTACAAAAACAGTAGATATGACACATTGTCATATATATAGAAAATCACATAAATGTGGTTTGCTAAAGTCTTCATTGTTCTACCCAGATGCTCTTGTTGAATGCTAGCTACTACCAGGCTGAAGACCTGTTACTTGATAATGATTTTACAACACTAGACAAACAGGATGGTTGGAAGCAGCCTGACTGCTCTGTCAGCCATAACTGCTTATTGGCACAAAAGCCTTGGCCTCCATGGGAATGTAATAGCCCAGCTGAAATCAACAGCTGCCTCGATTGGAAAGTACTGACCCAGCTAAGAACAAAAGATTATCAACCTTTCGGTCAGGTATCCAACAGCCCATTTAGTACCAGCATAGATAAGAATCTTACTGAATCTTTATTAATCTTACTGATTATCTAACAACCTACTTGGTTATGAAAGTCCACCTTAGATTTTTGTGGTTAGACATCTAACAGTTCATTTTGCTATGAGATCATAACATCTATGGGCCCTGAAGACAAGTGCTTAACTCCCAGCATAGTTAGGGGCAAAATAGTCATGCACCACAGACAAGTGCCAGGCAACCTGAACTTTTTACCTAGCCAGTTTCCTGATCCTGAGAACACCTGCACTCCCCGAAGACAAAGCGACCCTGTCCCCTCCCCTTTTCCCTCAATGCGTGTAAAAGCATATAACCTGAGCGAGAAAAATTAAAAATTGCAGCTTGATCAGATTCCTTGATTTGCAGATTCCTTCGTGTCCTCTGTCTCGCTTTCTCTTCCTGATTCCGCTACCCTCTGCTCAACTGCCCCCACGAGGGTAGCGGGCCACAGGATAAAAAGTAATCATTACCCCTAGACAGCATATAGTGACTCACAGCTCAAATCCCAGCTGAATCCTAGAGGCTGAGATGGGAAGACTGGATTTAACTCTTCCCCATCTTGTACAATAAGCTCCTTTCTTCAGCAAGCATGCAAAAACAAAGCGCTCATAAATCTATGTACTTGTCTTTCTTACATTTAAGGGTTAAACTTTATCATTTCAGCAAACATTATCTATAAGGAATATGAAACCGATCAGAATCTAATTTTGATAACAATCAGTTAATAGACAGATGATGTGTGTATTGCTCCTGTTTTGATACCCAGAATTGAAATTGAAAGCTGTTTTGTCACTAGCAATGTTGTGGGTGGCCTCTGTTATGTAGTCAGGTGTGTGAGTTCAAGCTTTTTTGCTTATGGGGATTTCCAATTACTTGGTAGAGTCTGCTATAACAACAGGATGTAGTTGGTGTAAGGCAAAGGACATAGAGTTATTCATAGTGACAGGGAAGTGTACATTGGGGTGGTGGGTGGGCACACTGCTCTTTTAACTCTTTCTGTCATGGTAATATGTACACCATGAAAGCCAGTAAGCAAAAGAAAAAATGTTTGAACAGGTAGAAGCAAGCAGGCCACTTAATATCATGTTATTTAACTATGAAACTTTTATATACTTTGTCTGAATAGTGAAACACGGGGGTTATGTGGTACTCTCACAACCAAATGGCATTTCTTTATGTTACAACACATGCTGGGCAAAAAGACAGGCTAAAGTGCAATGTGTGAGGTTCTTTGCAGCCAGACCCTCCCCACTCCCAGGCTCAAGGCCCAGCATTCCCTATTTGAACCCTTTAGCCATGCTAGAGAAGTCATATTTCCGTAGGCAACATCCATGCTGGGTGGTTGGGTGTGAAGCTAGCTATTTTGTCTTGCTGAGGAGGTGTTTCCCAAGAAAACTGGCTTTCAGTCCTCAGTGTCACTTTCTCCAAGCCTGTCCTGCAGTCCTGAAGTCTTCCCAGGCTGCAGCCTCTAGGATGGAGCTTCATAGATCATGCCTCCCCCTACAGGAGGGCCGTCTTCCTTCATGCTTTGCTTAGCACTTTTCATTTCATATCTATGTGTTTGGCCATTTATATGGTTGTGAGGTGAAAGCTTATGGAGGACTATACATCTTTTCATATGTATTTTTAGTATATTCATGCAGAACTAAAAGCATGACTCTTCTCCCTGGCTCCATTTACTTTCAGTGCCCATCTGTTAGCTGAAAATTCTCATTTACTTCCTTCAGTTGCAGTTTTGTATGTAGATGTATCCATACCACCCAAGTATATGGAATACATCTTCATTCAACTGCAACATGAGCTCCCCAAAATAACTCCAAAATTCAGCTTGTTTTTCTTTCCAAAACTCACAGCATTGTCCCTTGTCTCAATAAATACCTCATGGATCTAGGCTGGAAAACAAAATGATTTAGTAGTTAGACTGCAGGGAATAAAGCATTCACTCTGTTATTTATGGTGTAGAACCTCAAACAACCTTGATTCCTCATATTTCTTGCCTGTGCAATGGTGGCAGATATACCACTCTCAAAATATCATTGTAAATATTAAATTAGTATAAATATATCAAGTAATTAGAGCACAGTGTGATACAGTGTTAATAAACAAACATTAACCTTGATTTCAAGATATACACTGACCCATACAAAGATCAGATTTGCACCTGACTCTTACATACCCAAATATCTTCACTGTACTTGGATCTACACACCCAGAAATAAGCAGAACCCACAGCTGTCATTGACCCGACAGTCATTCCCATATTTATATCACATCCAACTTTATCTGAAGCTAAATGAAAAAGGAATCAAAATGAAATATCTAGAAGATAATTAAAGCCTACTTCTTAAGTGACCGAGCCTGCCATTTTTCTCAGGATCCAGTTTGGGTACAAACTATTCCTGCAGTGGTGACTCAGTTTTGTATGACACTGGCTTTAAGCATTTTATAAAGAGTAAAATTCTACAATAATAAAACTATAACATGTTTTAACAATTTCTCAGTACTAGGTAGAATATTGAATATCAGAGTCTTTATGTTAAAATCAAGGCAATCCTTTAATGAAAATATGAAATCCATGGAATTAACATTAATAAATAAAAATGTAAAAACATGTCATAGAGTATGTCCTCTATACTAGCACTCAGGAGACAAAGACAGGAGGATTTCTTTGATGTTAGGGCCAGTCATACAGCAAATTCAGGGTCAGTCATCACTACAAAATGAGACCCTGTCAAAAAAATCATAGACCAGATGATATTGTACATATTCTCATAAAATCTGAAATAAATATGACATTCATGCAACCTCAACCAAGTTTGCTAATCAAGACTTGCTTTTTAAATGGGTGGAACAGATTCAAACAGAGCTCTGACAATATATTTCCTGTTATAAACTGTTAGACTATCTGGTAAATATATCACATGCCAGGACTATCTCTGAGTTAAGATATGAATTAAATAATGTAAGATGCAGAAAGCTTTAGGGTTGTTCATTACAGAGTAGGTTAACAAGCAATGGTAATGTTTATACTGTTCAAGTTATTTTTTATCATATAGATAAAACTGTAATAAGGATTAATTCACATTTTCTTTCTTGACCTATGTATAATTCAAGAAAGAATTGCTAGTTCCAGGCCAAGTTGGACTACATAGAAAAAGTCTTTCTCAACACAACAAAGTAAAACAAGTAAAACAAGTGTGTACTCACATACCACCTCAAAGTATGTCAAGAAGGAAAATATAAATCAGTTTTATGTATTTATATTTATTTTTACTGTTAAAAACCTCTAAAATTTGTATATATTATCATTTAACAATATCTGATACCTATATTCATAGATTAGAGTTTAAATCATTTGATATAGCTGCCTTCTCAAAATTTACCAATTTTTGCATGGAAAATTTGAAAATCATTATATTTGGATTTTTTTATGTACAGTACACAATTATTCTTATATTCATTATATTGATCAATAATAGCACAGAATTTCTTTCTCTGACACTAGTGTAACTTAGCACGTGTTCACTGAATTTCATCTTTCCAATGTATTCCTTCCAGCCTCTGGTAAGTATGAATGCTCTTACCTCCCCTGAGATCAGCTATATTAGAGTCCACATGTAGATGAAATTCATTAGTGTTTTCTTCCTGAGCCTCACATTTCACTTAGCATAATGATCTCACTGCCAAAAATGGCAGAGTATCACTCACTTGTGTCACTAAATCAATTCAGATTTGCAACTTTGGGTTCAACCTCCTCACAGAAACTTCCAGAAGGAAAATCCCCAGAGACAGAGATATAAACACCAGGAGAAACTTACATATATGCATGACATGTAAAAATATACAGAGTACAGTAAACAACAGAAACAATTTTCTTTCTTAAAACCCATGGAACATTCTGAAAATACAAAACAAAGAAACATAGACAAACTTGAAGATTGTCAAGGGCAAGGGGCTGAGGGGTGATGGATATGTGGATGGATAGGGTGCGACTAGCCAACATTTGGAAGATATGCTAGTATTATGGTTATGTTGCTACCTTGAAACTTTTCAAGGAGTTACAATTGTTTTTAATGATACTTGTGTTTCTTTCCCTAACTGTATATGAACCTCCAAATGCCTTAAAAATATAAAGCTTTATTCAATAAACAAACGACTTTTCTTATTTGACTATTGAGCTGAGTACAGACCTTTCACTCGAATGATTCTACAGGTACTGAATGGGTAATGGAGGCTCAAATAGATGTACACTTTTCTATATTGATAGATTAGATACTACATAAAGTACTGAAGCTCTAGATAAAGCTGTCTTGATGACACATATAAGGAAAGTTAAAACATTTCCTTGTCATGACAACAAAGCTCTGATCATTCTTGAGAGGAAGAAAAATGAATACATATTGTAAGAAAGGGAAGGAAGTAACCACTTTTTCTCAAGAGTTTAAAAAGCAGAGTCTTAAGGTCTAAAAATCAATCTTGATTTTGAAAAGTCAGGACTTTTGTTGATTTGTTGAGTGCAGAGTATGATTAATTGCAACAAAATAAAAAAAATCCCTGCAGGGTTGCTTAGGTCTGCTAATATTTGAGTACATGGTTTCAACACAAATCTTTGTAAGCATCAATTTCATATAGACAGTATTATTTCCCTGACTGTGTGGTTGTGACTTACATCTGTAATTCAGCTACTATCAGAAGAGTTAGAAATTTACCATTATTTCTTCAATGTGAATATTCTATATTGAAGTTTCCTTAGTTCAGCAGACATTAGTGAACATTCAGACTTTGATATCCCCTCAACACATTGACATGTTGACATGCAGTAATTCTCAACCATCAGTGTGAAATCAAAAAGAGATGAAAGCATCAATATGTCTCTTTGAAAAGATTCTGACTAACTGCTCATTGAAGATACCATGAACATGCTGTATAGTCAGTTAATGTGAATAACCACCCAGGTTAAAGAAAATCGTATTAACTTATTTACTTAGTTTAGATTCAAAACCAAAATATTTTCCATTTAGACATATAAAATATATACAATCAGTCTCTATAAGGATTATTAGTATTCATTTTATTAAATAAAATTTGTGACTTAAGGCTTTACATTAACAATTCAAACATATCTTGCTCTCAAAACAACGACTGAATTGGCTTGACTAGAAAGCCTGAAATCATAAAAGAGTGTGTAGTAGAAGCCACCTATTCCATATGGTCCAGCATATGTTCTTCATGTGCTTTCATTAAGTAAATCATTTGTCACAGTAACAATATTATTTTAAACAAAACTGTCCTATATTATCTCTACTGTAATCCAAGGGAATGCATGGTAGATACAAGGATGATGTATTTCACTTCAAATGTTGAATTTCTTCCATCATCCCCATTTACTAACACACCAATCATAAAAGTCACGTATATAATAAAGGATGTTATAACATTGTTTAGGAGATGGAATCAATATCAAAATACCTTGATTACTTAGTATTTATTATGGAACTCAAATAAGTTAATTTTTTCCCAAACTTACCAGAGACTGCATGGGTTTGTGTACATATGTGTGTGTATGTCTGTGTGTTTGTGTGTGTGTGTGTGTGTGTGTTTTTGTGTGTGTTATGATATAATTAAACTGTAACATCTTTCATGTCTGCCTCATCTTTTTAAGAAAAAATTTGACTATGAAGTGAAAGTCTAGGTAAGGAATCCTGCCTGGCACTGAATTCACAGCAATTCTCCTGCCTCCTTCTTGCAGGTATTGATATTGTGGCAGGCATCACTACACCAAGTGACTACTGTCTAAAATCTACAGTGCCCAAACTACAATCAGTGCTTCCTTCCCCTGTTTCTTCCATGATTTGATCCACATTGATTTACAGTTTTAAAATTCTGCTGAAAATATAAAATAGTACATAAAAATTTGATATTATATAAAAAGTTGTTTTCTCTGTATTTGAAATAAATTATCATATTAACTTACACTATGGTCTTAACCTCCACAGACTTCTCTTGTCTCATTCTCAGAAAATTGTTTAGAATCCTATGTCATCCATTGTGCCTTTACAGACATATGTATGAATGAACAAATATGGATCTGATTTTATGTGGATTTAAGTATAAATATACCTCATATATTTATACTTAATGTGTGTATATGTGTATATATATATATATATATATATATATATATATCCCTGTTTTTTTTTAAAGTTCAAGTATACACCTGGAAGATGTTGACATAAAACATGTTGAAAAGTTGTCACTATATCTTATTACACACAGATGTCACAGGTACCCACTCACACACAGAGATATTCAGACTGCTTCTAATTATGAATTCCTCCATGAACACAGCTGTAAATTTTAACTAAGAGAGACACTAAGGAATAGAATGCATTGGTTATTAGATATTCATATTTTAATTACTATTCAGAGCTATAAATTTGTTTGAGACTGTAGGAGATATACGATATGACAAGCTTAGAAGAACAGCAATGGTTCATTAATAGACTTTTGCTTTTTGATTTTTTATTTAAAAAATTTTTCATATGAGTTTTTATCATATTTTTATCCTCCCCAATTCCTCTCACATCCTCCCCACATCCCTGCCCACACACCATGTTCTATCTCTCCTCCTGTTAAAATACAAACAAGACCTTCTGGTCTCTCTGGGCTGGTGTCCTGAGCAGACCTTGGGGGCAAGCTCTGCAGCCAGTCCCACAAAACCCAGAAGAAGCTCCACTCCCAGGCACTCTGAAACTCTCAGGATCAGAGGTGAGGAGGACCCAACATCTGTCCCAACACCAGGGACCAGCAGGACCAGGCACACAGGAATTCCACCAGTAGAGTGGCTTGGGTTCCTTCCAGTCTCTCTGGACTGGTGTAATGAGTGGAACTTGGGCACAAGCTCTGCAGCCAGTCTCACAACAACCAGAGGAAGGTCCACTCCCAGGCCCTCGAACACTCTCAGGATCAGAGGCAAGGAGGACCCAACATCTGTCCCAACACCGGGAGTAACTGAGACCTGCAGGACCAGGCACACAGGAACTCCACCAAGAGAGTGTCTTGGGTTCCTTCTGGTCTCTCTGGGCTGGTGTCCTGAGCAGACCTTGGGCCCAGGCTCCACAGCCAGTCCCACAACACCCAGAGGAAGCTGCTGTACTCCCAGGTGCCCTAACACACCTAGGATCACAGGATCCCAGAATCACAGGGTCACAGAGACTGCCTGACTCCAAGGAGTTCTGATACAACCAGAATCACAGGAAGGACTGACTCCAGTCAGAATTAGCAAGAGATGGTAGCACTAGAGATAACCAGATGGCAGGGGGCAAGCATAAGAAAATAAACAATACAAACCAAGGTTACTTGGCATAATCAGAACCCAATTCTCCCACCATAGCAAGTCTCAAACACACCATCACATCGGAAACACAAGATTCAGATCTAAAATCACTTATCATTGTGATGATATAGGGCCTTAAGAAAGACATAAATAGAACACTCAAAGAAATACAGGAGAACACACGTAAAGAGCTAGAAGCTCTTAAAGAGGAAAATCCCTTAAAGAACTACAGGAAAACACAATCAAACAGGTGAAGGAAATGAGCAAAACCATCCAGAATCTAAAAATGGAAATAGAAACAATAAAGAAATCAGAAATAGGGACAACCTAGGAGGTACAAAACCTAGGAAAGAAATCAGGAGTCATAGATGCAAGCATCACCAACAGAATACAAGACATAGAAGAGAGAATCTCAGAGGCAGAAGACATCATAGAAAACATTGACACAACAGTCAAAGAAAATGCAAAAAGCAAAAAGCTTCTAACCCAAAACATACAGGAAATCCAGGATGCAATGAGAAGACCAAACCTAAGGATAACAGGTATAGAAGAGAGTGAAGCCTCCCAAGGTAATGGGCCAACAAGTATCTTCAACAAAATTATAGAAGAAAACTTCCCTAACCTAAAGAAAGAGATGCTCATGAACATAAAAGAAGCCTACAAAATTCCAAATAGACTGGACCATAAGAGAAATTCCTCCCATCACATAATAATAAAAACATCAAATGCACTAAACAAAGAAAGAATTTTAAAAGCAGTAAGGGAAAAAAGGTCAAGTAACATATAAAGGCAGGCCTATCAGAATTACACCAGACTTCTCACCAGAGACTATGAAAGCTAGAAGATCCTGGGCAGATGTCATACAGACCCTACAAGAACACAAATGCCAGCCCAAGTTACTATACCCAGCAAAACTCTCAATTACCATAGGTGGAGAAAACAAGATATTTTATAACAAAACCAAATTTACACAATATCTTTCCACAAATCCAGCCCTACAAAAGGATAATAAATGGAAAACATCAACATAAGGAGCAAAACTACACCCTAGAAGAAGAAAGAAAGAAATCTTTCAACAAATCCACACAAATCTAATTCCACCTCTTACAACAAAAGCAACAGGAAGTGACAATTACCTTTTCTTAATATCTTAATATGAAAATTAATATTACCAAAATATCCTTATATCCAAAAATATAAGGAATTAGAAATTTGTTGATTGTCATCCAATGGTTTCTCTAATTTGGTAATTGG